>CABFVX010002149.1:55808-125866 GCA_902151425.1 Timema shepardi | reverse complement strand
CAGGGTTTTTTTCGTCATAATCGGTGGCGAAACGTCACAAAGGTTTGCGTCACTTCCGGAATAAACCCTGGCTCTTACTACTTATAACGGTTAACCCTTAGGTTAATTCTACTGTAGTTCATCATATTATATACTCGAAGGAGGAACCACTGCTCCAGCATCTGAAGAAGACACTGGTGGTCTTGATGTTTGGGTCATTGGTCTCACCGCCTCGACGCCGAGGGAGTTTCGTCTGTGTTCCAATTATTCAACAAATATCTAAGTCATTCAGACTTTGTTGTAGTAGTCAAGGAGACTAATTTGGTTTCTGTTAGTCGAAGCAGATATAATGTTTTCTAAGTCATTCAGACTTGCTGTTTTAGTTAGAGTGACTAAGTTTGGTTTCTGTGTCCTTCTGACTTAGTTTAGTTAATCGAAGCGGCTAAAATATTTTCTAAATACTTCAGACTTGTTTCAATAGTCAAAGAGACCATTTTTGTTTCTGTTAGTCGAAGCAGCTTGAATGTTTTCTAATCCTATAGACTTGTTGCAGTAGTCAAAGAGACTAATTGTGTTTCTGTTAGTTGAAGCAGCTATAATGTTTTCTAAGTCCTTCAGACTTGTTGTTTTAGTCATAATGACTAAATTTGGTTTTGTGTCAATCTGACTTAATTTCTTTAGTCGGATAGTCTGACTATATAGTTGCCTATGTCCATATAACATAGCTTAAATACAGGGGCTTTGAGCTCTATATGTAATAAGAACCTTGATTTAAGCGACCTCTTCTCCATAACTTCATTATTCCGTTTTAAATCCTTATGACTTCACAATGTCCCATGACGCCGTGGACGTCATGCTCACGTGCTCGAATTTTTGTATGGCTACAAGCAGGTTGTCTAACGCCTTTATTTGAGGACCTAGTTAGGTCAGTATCTCACAGCTTTCTTGTTGGCACCCCTTTTTCTCTGTTACTATTTTGGGTGTGCAAAGTGCGGAACACGGCTAGTGTTGTATGGTGGCCCGCACAGATAGTATTTTCATTCACCCCTTGTTGGCACCTCATTTGTCCAAGTATTTAAAGTTAGTGTGTACTAGATTTTAGATTTTATGTATATCCCAGGGAGTGGGTAGTGGTATAAATGTACTATTGAGTGCACTAGGAACGGATCGGCCATATTACAATTTTGTGTTGGCACCTGATTGTTAGCCATCTGCTAATGTAATTGACAGACCGTCCTGTTACCATTTGTTATTTAGTGTGTCTATGAGACCTCTCTTAATTTCAAATCAAGCTAGCTAGCTTGGCCGACATTTAGCTTAGTAGCTCTAAAACTATAGGCTTTGCAGTTATATTTTTATTAGTAATTAATTCACCATGCTTTCTGTTTAGACCCTTCTGGTGGTATGATTATAACCCTATATTATATTTTTATGTTTTTTATAATAAATCTATTATTGTTACCTATTTATTACTTTTATGAAATATTTCCCAGTCTATACTTTGTTATACATTTAATTTGTAATAATTATCGTTACTTCCTCTACATATTAGAGTGGAGGGGAAGTAACGATCGATACATAAGCATATTAAAGCGGCCAATATGCACATTCCCGTTCAAACGTGACAGATGCGTACATTAAAACAGACCTGTTAACATTTCGATCTGTTGGTTAAGTTTGGTCTTAATGCACTCCGACAATATTTGGTGATCTTACATGTATTTATTTTTAGCTTATCCAGCCAGTATACACACATTTACACGAATATAAATAAATACAAACAATTATCTACTCCAAGAGCATAAAGTATTACTAGTAGGTATAGTAATAACACTAAATACAAATTGATCAAACTAAAATTACCAGGAGCTTTCCCCCCACAGCTTTACTATACACTTTTATTAATTATTGATGCTAGGTATTTAAGCTGCACTTTCTGAACAGAAATATTACTAGTCTCGGACAAATCTCACAGCCTAATTTAACTCCAGAGAAATCACATAAAAGATCCTTTTAGAGTTAAATCATTACCGTGAAATGGTAAGATATAATTTCACAAATGATACATATTTCGACCATTACGGGAATAGAGCTTATGGCCTTTAATACAGTAAGACGTGCTACTGATTTAGCTAAGGTGTCGGAAAACCACATACACAGAACAAATTATGTTTATATTTATTAGGTCTAAATATATTTATTGGTTTCATCATGTATTATTTGCATGTCCAAGATTTTTGAACATTTATAAGCCTACTTATAATAGGCGTTAAAACTTTTCTGATATTATGGGCTACATTGGAAAATAAAAAATACTTAAGGAGCCACTTTGAAAACACGTTTTTGTCATTTTATTAAGTAATAAGAAGCAACATTTATTATGAAAAATAAGAGTAGGCCCCATTATAAAACCATAGGAGACACCCTATATTTTTGCTAGAAATTTGGAGCCTTTTATTTCTTGTTATTTTATGCGTTTTGCTTATCATTGTTAAGGTAAAATAATTAGTTTATTGGGCTGAAATTTAGTATAACTAGACATTCATATGAGGTGTACACGATTAAATATTTATATCAATAAAAATAATGATAATAATAATATTATGCAATTGTGTACACCTCATTTTAATATCTAGTCATACTAAAGAATATTTACTTCAACTTAACATGAGTACGGAAAAAGCATAACATATCAAGTTTGACCCCTTTTTAACTCGTTAACTATAATGATTTGAAATCAAAGAATCACTATTTAAAGCTTACAATTATATACATGTTCAATAGCACATTAAAATTTGTACTGTCGAATGACCATAAATCATGTATCAGACCAATTTTATAATTTGTTAACGGATGTGTGTCTGTAAGCCGTAAGTAGACCTTTCTGTTCCTTTTCATGCGAGAAAACAACTTTTCTTCATACGTAACGTAGGTGCTGCCAAACATTGTATAAAAGTTCAACCACTTTTGTTAAATGATCTCTGTCAAAGAAAGAATGTGCATAAATTCGGTACACCATCTTGACATGTCAAATTTATCTAAATTACGCCAAATTCATTAACACCACATTCTCAAATTTTACATTTCTACGATGTTTATAAAAATAATAAAATGTCCATTGTGTCTGTTGGTCCAAGGGCTGCACAAAAGTAGCGTTAGGGTCCCAAATTGAGCATGCTTGTTCAAAAGTGAGAGGAAATGTACCTGTATGTGCATGTAGGAAGAGCTGAGAACTATATATAGGACACAAACAAACACCTTAGCACAGCCAGCAGGTATTCGAAACCCAGACCTTTCCGTCACCATCAAATAAGATAAGGCTAGACTGACACCTGCATCCTTTACTGGTAAAAAATAATAGTTTACCGGATTAAATAGCCAAGCTACTGTAGTTATTAAGTATGGCTATGGCCGTATCTAAATATCGTATTATTTTAATTGAAAAATGATATCTGGACACTAGAATTGAACCCGGGACCTGCGTCTTGGAAGGCCAATACTTTTAACAATAACAATCTATTGCTCAGGGTAGTTCTCCGCTAATATTTTAAGGCAGATTCCATGATATACTTGCGGAAATCATCCTCTACAAAAAGTTAAGATCATTAGCGTACTATATCTAAGGTCCCGGGTTCAATTCCCATGTACAGGTCTGATGTTTCAATTTAAAGATTATATAATTAAATATTGTTCAAAAGCTCACGATGTGAATGTCGCTTAGTTGACGTTACGTTTGAGGTCGTCTTGTAGAGGGCGTCGGAGTGGGCCCCGGATTGATTACTGCGTCTCTTCAACAATAACAGACGTGTTGTATCACGGGTAAGGAACAATGGAAGGTGTAAGGGGAGGGTGCAGGCGTCTGGAGGGGAGATAATTGAGTCCCATGCATTGTTCCTATCAAAACATAGCTCATCTAACTGCGCGCGCAACAGTTCCGGAACTATTGAACACAAGATTTACAAGCTTCGCAGATTACAAGAAAACATTAACCATGTCGAGGCTAGGACGTGTTTATCTTATTAGCACGGACATAGCACTGGTTTCTAACGACTTAATATATATGGAAGGTATAGATGAGTAGGGTAGCTTCAAGGTCAGGCATCAGCATTAGCAATAACGTTGAGAGAGAATGGATAAACCATATGAAGGTAAATACTCCTATTGCACCCAGCCGGGAATCGAACCCTAATATTCTCAAAAATATGTTTGTAAATATACACTTTAACATCCTCGACGACTGCAAGGCCAGACAAGTAAAATAAAAAAAACAATGTAAGGGGGGGGGGGATTATCACAAAGTATTATGGTTATTTAGATGGAAGCAATCAACGCTTTATAATAAAGGATATGAAAGGCAAAGCTTGGGGAATGAATGATTATAACTACTGGTATGAGCCATATTTCGATTATAATCGAATTGAAAAATGACACCTGGACACGGGAATCGAGCCCAGGACCTTATACTAAGCACGCCAATGTTCTACCCCTGAGTTATCCAGGAGTTGTTCCGTGCTTAGGTCCAATATTCACTCATAGTTTAAGGTAGAGCCACAATAAAGTCTCCAGTGGCTGTGATATCAATGATAGCTCCTAGTAGCCAATGATATTCACACGTCCATCATAGAGACTGCCTTAACATATGAGTGATAAATGGCCCTGAGCACGGGACGACACTTGGATAGCCCAGTAGTAGAGCTAAGTCAAAGATCCCGGGTTCGATTCGCGTGTCCAGGTGTCAGTTTTCAATTTCTTCGATTAGTTATTTAGGCTTTAATAAAAGGTCTGCATACGTTTTGGGGAGCACGTGTTCTAAATGTCAAGTTCCTTTAGTCTGGTTTGTAGGTAATGGGGGGCGGGGTAGGGGTTTGAGTCCAGTCCAGGCACACTGAGGTGTTTATTTACTAATTTGTTTCCTACTCTCCCACCTGTAAATATTATCTAAACACTACCTTCCTCATCCCGACTACATTAACGAGATTACAAGATAACGTTTTTTTTAAATTTCCGGCGGTTTATCTCAAAAAGTATGCAAGATACCAACACATTTTTCGAACGAAGGTTGTGTGGTCTTGAGGGGGTAAGAATATAGTATAATTTATTTTTGATTCGATAGACTTTTTAGGGTTATTTTAAGGTGAACTTTTTTTTAAATGAAAACCTACTTTCAAGGAATGTAAAACAATATATGTATACATATAAATATATAAAACAATAATTTTACCAGTTGTTCTCTATGGGTGTGAAACGTGGTATCTTACCTCACATGACGAATAAAGTGTATGGTTTTCGAAAACAAGGTGTTTAAGAAAATATTTGTTCAAAAGAGGGACGAGGCTATTGGGGAGTGGAGGAAGTTACATAATTATGAGTTACATATCCTATATTAATAACAAGGCATTGCTATAGTAGCAAAATCTTGCAGATTACGGTGGGCAGGACATGCAACGTGAATGTAAGAATCTAGAACCGTGTTCAGGGTATTGACTGGTAAACCCAATGGGAAGAGACCACTGGGAAGACTTAGATACAGATGGGAGGATAAAATTAGATTGGACCTGAAAGAGATATGGTGTATTGAAGTGAACTGGATATAACTATCTCAAGATAGGGATAGGGTGTAATGAGGTGGCCTGGATAGAACTAGCTCAAGATAGGAATAGGGTGTAATGAGGTGTACTGGATAGAACTAGCTCAAGATAGGGATAGAGTGTAATGAGGTGGACTGGATAGAACTAGCTCAAGATAGGGATAGCGTGTAATGAGGTGTACTGGATAGAACTAGCTCAAGATAGGGATAGCGTGTAATGAGGTGTACTGGATAGAACTAGTTCAAGATAGGGTTAGGTGACATAATTATGTAAGTGCAGAAATGTACTTTCGAGTCCCTAGTGCCATAAGGCGATTGATTAAGTATTCAATAGTAGTACATTATGTTCATATGTTGATCCGGTTGGATACGTAAGCCTCGCAATTGACGTCAAGATTCAAATAAAGACGTCCAAGGTGACATTTCAATTGTTTAGAATGTTAAGATTAAATCCCTTGGGATGATATATTTAAAAGAAAAACAACCTTATTGAGCGACTATATTGTGAAACCATAAACATAAGTCATTCGACTTAGGTTCAAAGAATGTATCTGCGAGCCGTGGAACAAACAGATGAAATGTCAAATGCTCAAGTTAAAACAGGGCCTTGCTCCATTAGGTTGTTATTGCAATACACGAATACACACGTAGTGTTTTCGGTACTTCTCATTGAACCTCACAGTGAGGCCAGTGACCATTCGCTGAACCTCTGAGACACGGGTTGGCCCATGAGACCGCTAGAGGACATGGTTTGGACCATGAGACTACTAGAGGGCAAGGCCTGGACCATGAGACCACTAGAGGGTACTATCTAGACCATGAGACCGCTAGAGGGCACGGTTTGGACCACGATACCGCTATAGGGCACGGTTTGGACCATGAGACCGCTTGAGGGCACGGTTTGGACCATGAGACCGCTAGAGGGCATTATCTAGACCATGAGACCACTAGAGGGTACTATCTAGACCATGAGATCGCTAGAGGGCACGGTTTGGACCACGATACCGCTAGAGGATATGGTTTGGACCATGAGACTACTAGAGAGCAAGGTCTGGACCATGATACCACTAGAGGGCACGGTCTGGTGCACGATACCACTAGAGGATATGGTTTGGACCATGAGACTACTAAAGAGCAAGGTCTGGACCATGATACCACTAGAGGGCACGGTCTGGTGCACGATACCACTAGAGGATATGGTTCGGACCATGAGACCCCTAGAGAACAAGGCCTGGACCATGAGACCACTAGAGGGTACTATCTAGACCATGAGATCGCTAGAGGGCACGATCTGGACCACGAGACCGCTAGAGGGTATGGTTTGGACCATGACACCGCTAGAGGATATGGTATGGACCATGAGACCACTAGAGGGCATGGTCTGGACCATGATACCGCTAGAGGGCACGTGGACAAAGTCGTTAGTATCGTATTGTCTGGTTTGTTAGTGAGTTAACGTTTCAAATACCTAAAGTATGTAGTGAGTAATTTTTTTTATCGAAATGGTTCTCCCTTCTCCCGTCACGCCTATTTGAGTACACTTAATCTATTAATTTAGCACCGCGTCTTACTAACCGTTCGGGTTATACGCATAAGTACTAGTTAAGCTAATGGATTAGTCCTGAAAATTGAAAAATGACACCTGGACACGGGAATCGAACCCAGGCCCTTTGTCTTAGTACGCACGTACGTACGTTAGTACGTACTAATCCAAAGGTCCCGGGTTCGATTCCCGTGTCCAGGTGTCATTTTTAAATTTTCAGAATATGATATATAGATGGAGAATTCCTCTCTAAAAGCACACGTAATAGCCTCGGCTATTTGATTCTTAATGGATTAGGAATTGCGAGGGTTGAATTCAGAGAAAGTGAAACCGAATTTGCGTGGAGGGAGAGTGAAATGCCATTTTGGAAAAACCACCCACACTTCACCCGACCGAGATTCTAACCTCGATCTCCCCGTCCTCGGCAGTCTAGCTCAACACGAAACTATTGCGTTAGCCAACTACACCACCGAGGTGGGTTATACTTATTCTAAAAATTATACTTCCCTCTTCACTGCATCATAAGTGTAAATATCAAACAGGCCGACGGGCAGTAAAACCCGAGGTACTGGAAGTGGAACCCCGACTGATGTACACCCCTATAGTCCAAACACGCGGCGTTTGGTTGAATTTACCTTATCAAGAACTGATACTCGAGATACATCCAGCTCATCACATCCCAATATCCCCAATAACAAATTATACACTTTGATTCAGTGATAGCATACCTGTGCACTCAAGTAAGGGTGTCGGGTTCACTTCCCAAAACGGCCAAAAACTTGTACAATTGGTGAAATTGGGACTTTCTCCCCGATAAGCTATGAAGTGAGGTCGAGTTGCTGAGTGAGGTTCTCTGATATACACAGTTAGCTTAGTTTGTAAGTCGTGTTATACAATACAACCTGTTCGTTCAGAAAGTTCTTGTTAAATACCCCTGATACAAACACCAACAACAGAACCATTAAAAAAAATTACTGAAACTTTATGAAATAGCAACATTTTTAATGCTGCAAAATATTATGCTCGAAAAATGTTTCCTTTGCTTTTCCGTGTCAATATTTTGTTTCTGCTGCATCAGCCGAGCATTCATTTTAATTACCGCCGTTAGATTATTGTCGGCGAGCATCGGGGCAATTAATATTGATGGCGGTCTCTGCACGGCGTGACATGTATTTATACATCTGCCAGGGAAACAACACTCGGACAAAACATGGTGCGTGTTTGAAAAAATAAATAAAAATAGAGGTAGATGGGCAAGTAGAGCAGAGGGGTCTACTGTGAAAGGCCCAATTTTCCGTTGGGCTTATATTATATAGGTCCTTATTTTGTGGGGTATGCGGCCAGACACTATTTTAGTTGAACTTGCAGCCAGGAAATATTTTCGCGGGGTTTGCACCCAAGCCAATTTTTTCGTTGGGCCTACTGATAAGTTCCTTATTTCGTGGGATTTATGGCCAGTTCAATTTTTCATCAATTTGGTGGCCAAACCTTATTTTTGTTGAGTTGCAACGAGGCATTTTATTCATGAGGTGTTCGGCCAGGCCTTTTTTTTTTCATAAATTTGCGGACAGGCCCTTTTTTTGTGGAATTTGCAGCCAACAAATATATTTTAGTGGGATTTATGGCTGCCATGAACATTGTTTTTTATATAATCTAGATTAACTTAACCTATCCTTCAAATCCCAGGAATTTTCATGTAGGTTATTTAGCCAGGTCAAGGAAAGATACAAAATCCAAACCATTGTATTGAGGTTTGCGACCGTAATAAACATTGTAATGTGTGTAGTCTAACCTAACCTAGTCTACAAGACCCAGACTCCGTGTAGGAGGTAGGGTGGGGGTTTGGTATGGACACAAAATCCACGATATCATCTATATCGGCCGCAAGCCCTATGCCACTCCACAATGGCATAGTCACGGGTGAAGAGGGGTGTTTTAACCCCACTTACAAAGGCGAGATAATGTTTATTAATGCATTTTGCCACGCTTGGCTTACAGTATTTATTTTATATTTTGTTCTAATGTCTGAGATAATAAAATAAAATGTGTACCCTGGTTGTGATAGGAAGAACATTATCTAGTAGTAACTAAATCTACTAAAAAAACTTTAATAAATTCATACATCGTCTCATGTGATCTGCAGCTGTCACTTATGATACCTGTAAAATAACATAACTAATTTAATAAACTCATACTTCGTCTCATGTGATCTCTAGTTGTCACTTATGATACCTGTAAAATAACACAAATAATTTAATAAATTCATACATCGTCTCATGTGATCTGCAGCTGTCACTTATGATGCCTGTAAAATAACACAACTAATTTAATAAATTCATACATCGTCTCATGTGATCTGCAGCTGTCACTTATGATACCTGTAAAATAACACAAATAATTTAATAAATTCATACATCGTCTCATGTGATCTGCAGCTGTCACTTATGATACCTGTAAAATAACACAAATAATTTAATAAATTCATACATCGTCTCATGTGATCTGCAGCTGTCACTTATGATACCTGTAAAATAACACAAATAATTTAATAAATTCATACATCGTCTCATGTGATCTGCAGCTGTCACTTATGATACCTGTAAAATAACACAAATAATTTAATAAATTCATACATCGTCTCATGTGATCTGCAGCTGTCACTTATGATACCTGTAAAATAACACAAATAATTTAATAAATTCATACATCGTCTCATGTGATCTGCAGCTGTCACTTATGATACCTGTAAAATAACACAAATAATTTAATAAATTCATACATCGTCTCATGTGATCTGCAGCTGTCACTTATGATACCTGTAAAATAACACAAATAATTTAATAAATTCATACATCGTCTCATGTGATCTGCAGCTGTCACTTATGATACCTGTAAAATAACACAACTAATTTAATAAATTCATACATCGTCTCATGTGATCTGCAGCTGTCACTTATGATACCTGTAAAATAACATAACTAATTTAATAAATTCATACATCGTCTCATGTGATCTGCAGCTGTCACTTGTGATACCTGTAAAATAACACAAATAATTTAATAAATTCATACATCGTCTCATGTGAACTGCAGCTGTCACTTATGTGTAAAAAAACACAAATAATTTAGTAAAATGTTAAAATGTTATGTTGGCTGCAAATAAGTATGTTTGAATTTTTTTTAATGTTCTTCCAACCAAAATTAGAGAATACATAGCCTACCTATTCACGGTAATCAATTGTATCTACACTCAATGCCTTATGAGGTGACAATTTTTCTAGCTGTTCAATATTTCACCACTTCACCATGAAACTCACACTAATACACACCATGTGAGTAGCGCATGGTGTGCTGAGGATTATAGCTGAGGCAGCTAGTGTGACCATTCACTGGACCATCTACACTAGAGTTTAAACTAGGGCAGTGACCCATTCATTATTTTACAGGCTCATATTTCAAGTAGTTGTCCCTGGAAAAAAAGGTTGGACGTGCAAAAAAAACTTATTTACTATAATAATTGAATATTTAACACGATCGATCACAGTAAGATTATACTTTTACAAGTAGATTAATCGTTGCAACGATGGCCGTAAATTATTGCACTAAAATGTAGTTAACACTTTTTATTGGGAAAAGTGATATAGTATGAGGATTCCCTAAGCTTTATAGAAAAGGTTTACTCGTCGTTTCCATTGATTTTGAGTTTCGCTGTTTAATTTTAATCAAAACGTTTATTTTTTACCCCGTCACACATACCATGAAGATAACTTTAAAACAACCGCTCTCTCACAGCGCTTCAGGTATTTTTTGCACCATACTACTTAAGCAAGAATTGAGTTATTATTTAAACAATAATAAATGTTTTAACGAGATACAATCACAAATAAGGAATAAGATGATGATGTAAACAAAGAAATTAGTTTTAACACCGCATCTTATTAACCGTTACACGTTATACGTTTATTTACTAGTTACATTAGTGGTTTTAAGGATGAGTGAGGTTATATTTATAGAAGTGTACCCAAATTTGCTTTGAGAGAGTGTAAAAACCCATTTTGGAAAACCACCCTCAGTACACCCGACAAGGATTCGAACCTCAATCTCCCCGTCATCGTCAGTCTAGTCTACTGCGAGAGTAGCACCTTAGACCATGCGGCCACCGAAGCGGGTTGGACAAAGAATGATTGTACAGATGATCCACTGCATGCACAATATGAAATATGTAAATTTGACAAGAAAATCGAGTTTTAGTAGAAATCTATTTTTACCGACGTAATAATAGCTCCCTAAACTTTAAAATTAATGATCATTTGTCAAAATCGGTTCACTCGTTTTCTCGTAATTTCACTTACCTAAAATATTATTGTCAAATTGTAGATAAGATTCACTTAAAAAAACACTTACTAATATTCCTTTAGAAAATAATTGTTTTCGCATAAAGCACTCCTTCCCTTCTAACTCTAATAAAATATGACACCCGGGCCACTGACAAGCAGTGAGCTGTTTTCACGCCTAGCATTTGATCATAGATCCCTTGGTTCAACCACGACGGGTCACTATGAGGATGAGTAATAAATTAAAATTTTAGGAGAATCTCAAATAAACCTCCTCTCCTTTCCTCCATTACTAAATGAATTATTTCAACTAAATGACTAACACAGGCTTTAATGGTGTGTGATATCCATTCAACAGTAATAATTTTCGCTCCAAACTGTTGGCATGGCTGCTACTATACCCAACCATTATGACAACCATTCTTGTTTTCCCACGTGATCGGGATACAGTTTCTGGCCAAATGGATGCCTACCATCCCCCCCTCCAGCCCCCAGAGTGTGGATGACCTATAGATGATTTCGCTACATTACACTTTAACCTCCCTCCATATACCGCGTGGCCAGATGTGGAGCGACGACACAGCTGCCAACCTAAACACAGTAAGTTCCGGTGTCTCGGTTACAACAGTGACATAACTAACACTTTGATAAATTAAAATGATAATTTGAATATTGTTTTAAAATTTATTTGAATTGATGATGAATACAAGTGGGGTTGTCAGCACCTGATATCAAGTCTAACTAACTAACTAACTAACTCCTAATCACTCTCACATTGTTCTACGTGAAGACTAACTTGGTTTCAACTGAGATTCAAACCAGACACTCCTACCCATCTTGTAAACAAACCGCAGAGCAGAGAAAAAGTAGATTAGGTTGGTCAACTTGCTTATATTAAATTAGTTCTGCAGCTCGTATTTATCATTTTAACTTTTTAGTTGAGAATTTAGAATCTGATAAACATTGATTATTTCTTAGAAACTATATATACCAGCACTTTAAATGTTTAAGGTCGGGTGAAGGGGAGGTGAAAAAGACCATTGTGTTTGCAGTTTTTGTATCAATACTTTTTTTTTGACAAAATAAATAAAATATTTCTCCAGTATAAACATAAAGTTTAATTTTCTTCACATGGTGACCTCAACAGTTCTTAAAAGTTTCTCATCTAATGTTTTTATTATTATTATTATTTAGCACCGCGTCTTACTACCGATTCGGGTTAAACACTTTAATTATTAATCACGCTAATGGATTAGGAATTGAGAAGGTTGAATTAGAGGAAGTGAACCCACATTTGCGTGGAAGGAGAGTGTAAAACCATTTAGTAAAAACCGCCCCCAGTTCACCCGACCGAGATTCGAATCTCGATCTCTCCGTCCTCAGCAGTCAAGCTCAACACGACTAGCGCGTAAGCCAACTACGCCACCGAGGCGGGTCTCATCTGATGTTAATGACAGATATTCAACAGCTTTTGATATCACTATGTGAAGAAATTAAACTTTATGTTTCCACTGGAGAAATATTTGATTTATTATGTATGGTCATAAAATATAAAAACTGCAAAAACACTGGCCTTTTCTTGCGTCTCCTTCACCCCCATATTAAGTGCCAGCCTTAAAATGTGGATAAAATAATATTTTTGAAGGAAGTGCACTCGTTATTTGCACTTTAAAAATAGCACGGGGCAGTCTATATTTAAATACAAATATTTTCATAATATCATCACATGTATTACGTGGATATTATTTTATAATATAATAATAATGAGTATTTATTTATACGCAATAAGAATCCTTTGTGAGTAATTTGTTTTCATAACATATATATTTTTAAATGTACAGTAATCAATTATCAATGAACTAAATTAGAAAGCACAACAGGTTATTGCTGAACGTGACAATTTTTACCGTGGTGTTACTTATATTCCATTCACGGTAGGAATTACTCTCTGAAAGGTCTTTTTTCCTACCAACATCCTACTATATAGTAGATTTATGGTAGGGAAAAAGGCCTTTCAGAAGTCAATTCCTACCGTGAATGGAATATAGGGTCTATGTGTTTTCCAATAACACAAAAGTGTAAGTTTTTTATACAATGAACCCACCTCGGCGGTGAAGTTAGCTGATGCACTAGATTAGTGATTTTACTGCTGAGGACGGGGAGATCCGAGGTTCGAATCTCGCCCAGGTGAACTGAGGTGGTTTTCCACTCCCCCTTCACACAAATGCAGATTCATTTCCTTTATGTTAAACCTTCCGAATTCCAAATTTATTAATGTAAATAGTACATAATCGTATAACCCGAACGGGTAGTAAGACGAGGTGCTAAGTATTATTTTATACATGAAAGAAGGTATAGTACGTAAAAGAACAATAGGAACCAATACGAACAAGGTTCACACTTTACACGGCTTCTGCTGAAAAAAGGAGAAATAATGGTTTCTTCTCGAAGAAAATCGGCCATTACCGCCCAATCGATTGACCTGGCACTCCTTCTTTCAGAACCATCCAGGAGGGAGTGTGAAACGTAATTTCCTATAAGAGGAAATCAACTATGTACCACAAAAGTAAAAAGTATATCTTCAAAACCATCGTGCCCACCCTGGTAGACACGTGGGCTAGGGCATCTAAGTTACTTCTTATAGTCTGGTTTTCAGACGACTGGGAGGTTTGGGTTCGAAGACCAGCCGGGAAGTCTTGAGGGTGTTATTTCCTAGTTTTTTCCCCACTAACTCTCCACGCAACTGCAGGTAAGTTGACTATAAAATTGTACTTTAATAATTTCTACTTCATTAATGTTAAATGTTTGGATACTCTGTATGGGTAGTAAGACGTGGTACAAAATAAACTCCACATTAAAAAACTGAAGCTACTGTAGTGACCAAATGACTGTTTTAAAAATACCAGCATAGATTTTTACAAATCAAGTAAATACACTAAACAAGGAGTAAATAACCTACAGCTTTTATTTAGTTTCTCTTCTTTAATAATCCGAAACTCACTTAAGATTATTCGGTAGTGCGTCTGTTTACTGAACTTAAGGCTAACTTCACATCCATGATGGTTTTCAGCTTGTGACCCAGGTCAGTTTATTATTCAAGCCATATATTTTTCCACTACCAGCTTGCTATTCATGTCGTAGCATCAAATGGGTTATCATTTAACTTAGGACTAGGACAGACACAACATCCAGTCCACGGTCGTTAATTCATCACTGTGAAAGGATAAACCCATATTTTCATCAAAAATACAATTTTCGGTCATTCCGGAAATCAAACCTGGAATCCTTAGTTCAATATACAGACATGCTATTGACTGATCTAAGGTATCGGATCCTGAACTAAAGAGTCTCAGGCTCAATACCTGCACGGTTGAAAAAAAAAAGTTGAAATTGGGGACTCCCCTCAATTTTAAACTAATAATTTTAGAAAAATAAGTGTGCTATCATGTTTTACAGAACAGTATTTTAAAAAAATATTAAAATGTCATAAGAAGGATTTACATGCTTTGCCTAGGGCTGCAAAAAGGGCGGGAGCCAGAGCCCTGACTTCTCTCAGTTGAACAGGAAATTCACGTGCATTGTTTCTCTATTTGACCAACAAATTGAACTTTGGTATAAGAAACTACAAGCTTAAGTTCCTCAACACACAACTCTTTGATTGTGAGTCATTACATTCGCTAGAAAATTAATATCTTACAGATATAAAAAAAAATTCTTTTATTTATTTTAAAATCTATAATACAAAGGAAGTATATTTAACAATATATATTATCAACAGTAACATAGCGTCGATAATTTCTCGGCTCACCCTTTGAGAACCACTACACTACAGCAACCATTCCACTAGTAACCGTTTTATGTGTTATGGAGAGGATTATAATGGTAATAGAAATAAACGTAGCAAGAATTAACCTGCAGATAGGATAGTAAAACTACCTTTTAGGTCGTATTAAGGCACACGGTTTACCCAAACTCGGTGTTTATCAAAGGGTTTCAGTTTGACTAGTGTTTACATTAATTCTTAACATATCTGATGTAGACTTTAGCATGAGAAAGAGAAAGGAATCAATTTGTGGTGCGTTTGCCAGCACTGTATATTTTCCACGACCGAGATAGTTAACCTAGGAGAAGCACCGTAATCAAGACGGGCTTAAATCCATTTCCTGTTTTACTGCGATACTCGAGCACGGGGATATAAAGGTTTAATCCCGGTTGGGTGTACTGAGGGTGGTTTTCCCTAAATAGCGTTCCTCTTTTCCTCTATTCAAATGCGATTACACTTCCTCTAATTTCAACCTATTTGGAATAGTCTTTCCCTGACATATTTATTGATTTGTTGCCTCTATAATCTATTTGAAGTTGTCCTCTCCTTAAAATACGTAAACAATGTGATACTTTTAGAAGATAATTAAAATAGTCTTCTTTCAACAAATTTTTGAAAATATTGGATAACTCTAGAATCTATTCAATGGGATCTTCACCTGGATTAAAAAAAAATTAAATGCTATTTGATACTATATGTTGTGGTCAATCTCTGCCCAATTTTTGAAAATAGGATGCTTCAAGAAGCTATTTGGAATTTGATACAAGGCCATTTTTCAGCTTAATATTCAAGAACCTCAAAAGGGGGGGATGAAATAAATATAGAGGACAAGTTTATTTCAGGAGAGCGGGTGAGTTAATTCCAGTCGGGAAGTGGGAAAGAAAAAATATTTCCAGGGAGAGGAACACTTCTTCACCCCTCCTTCCCCCTTAGCCACCTATGCTCGACTCGAGTTTATACATAAAAAAAACTTTTTCGTCACTTTTACAAAACAAATTAATGTACACAATTTAACACTTAGGCCTACTTGAATATTGAAATGTTAGGCACATGATAAATATCTAAATTAACTTGATTCCTTGCCCGACTCTCTTCACGTGTCAAATTTAATAGCAGTACAAAAATAATAGATTCCATGAAACTTCCGAGTCCTTCGAAACAAAAGATAGTACTAGACGGAAATAATGATGTGATGGGGATAAATGGCAGTAAGTTCCTTGGGAGGAGAGCCCAGCTGGTGGGACGGGCATGCACTGTTCCTTAGATTGGATAATCATTCATGTTATCTTAAGTATATTTTATTTAATTTTTTAAATTTTTGAATCTGGATCTTGGTCCCGGGCCCCCGAAAACACTGAGCATGGTACCATGGTACCAATAGTCCAACCCTCATGACGGGACTGCCTCTTGCTTTTGAATTATAAAAAATATCGTTAGAAAACTTCTATGCTTAATCATAATCATACAAAATTATAAATAATACATTTTTGATAACAATATACTTTTTATTTTCACCATACAAGCAACTTATTTGTTTATTATCAACCTGAACTTTTAGATTCAACTTATTAAACCCAAACACAAATTACAAACTAATTTAATTCCAGAATATACAGCATTTAGTACCACATCTACTGATTTATCATTGTGAAAGGGTAAACCCAAATGCCACCCATTATATTTTTTAGGTCATGATGGAAATCTAATCTGGTACCTTATTACAGTAATTAAGGGTGCGTTGCCGACTAAGCTAAAGTGTCGTACTATAAATATTTCAAATGTCTGTTTTGAGGTTCAACTATTTAAGTTTTGAAAATGTAATACAAAGTTAAAACGGTTCATATAACTTTACACATATTTTTGCTTTAAAGATTTTTCTCACAGCCGAGGTCGAGAGCGCAATAGAAAGAAAGAGGTAGAGAGTTAGGCAACCTTCATGTCCGACCGGTGCGGCGGTTAGGTATGCATCAAAGTCTAACAGGGGATCATGGCCAAAAATGATTGGATTGTCGGTTGTCTAGCCAGGGCCGCGTCAGGCATGTACTTGTTATAAATATACAACTTAGCTAGCACACGTGGCAACAAAGACCAAACACGATTATTCGCTGTGAATGCGGTTACAGATAAATCTACGAGAGTTGGAGGATGTTGTATTAGATTTAGTGTTCGTACTGGAAGTATGTAAGTAGCGAAAATATTAGAAATATTTCCTCTATATTATGCTTACAAATTTAATTGACTAAAAACTTGAAATTTGTAAATAGAGAGCTACCGAAATTCACATTGGGAGGCACGTTTAATAAGGCGTCTTATCTCGTTTGCCATTGATGGGAAGTTTGGAGTTCGAATCCCGGTAGGTTGTACTCAGATTGTTTTTGAAAATGATTCACCACTCTCCCTTCATACAAAAGGGGGTAAACTTTAAATTCTAACGTTCCTATCACAGCCCATGAGTGTGCGAATAGCCTGGACAGGTATAAGCACAAAAGAAAAACAAACACTCGTGTGGTTTTTTTTCCTGTAAGTATTTAAATATTTAAGAATAATAATTTAATGTTAACTTAGTTTTTTAACATTTTAAATAGTACAATATTTTACGGAGCAATAAATATTGTTGTGTACATATTATAGATATAATTAAAGATAAATTCAAATTATCTTAAAATAGAATATTAAAAAAATTAGAGATTAAAATAAATATATTATGTACTATAAAAAACACATTAAAACTTCAGATCTTTGACGTATCACATTGTAAAACATAATAAACCCGATTAATTAGTAGTGCAACATTAAGTCTTGTCGGAAATATAGCCTAGGCATATCGTATGAACAGACAGACATGATTATAATTGAGATAATAACTCAGACTCAAGAATTGTTATGTCATTAGTATGCTATTAGACATTTCAGTGGCTGAGTACCGGTTTCCAGGTGTAGGTATTTGAAAAGTTTTGGTATGCATGAGATTTGTTTTCGTTTTTTTTAAATGTATTTAAAAGTGTTTCGGCATAAACGAGATTTGTTCTCGTATTTTTAATTGTATTTAAAAGAGTATTGATATGTGCTGGATTTGTATATGTCTTCTTACATTAGCTAAATATTCCAATTCTAGACACTAGTGTTTTGTATCGGATGTTCAGTATTAGGCTACGTTCTGTCTAGAACATTGGCTTTAAGTAGCCAAATTTAATATAATAAAAACTTTATGGTAAGATCATGCTTAGGATAACATTTAGGTGTTAGACAAATTTAGGTAATCAACTCTTAATAAATAATTTAGAGATTTTCTACCAATAAAATTAAGTATTAATTATATTAGTGTTTATACTTATTTAGGCATAAAATAATAAAAACACATACAGATTAGTTGTCCCGATAATAATTTAAATCATTATGTATGAAATAATTAATAAAGGATAATAGCATATATTGTTGTTTGTTTGTGTACATTTACCGTCCCTTAAACTTTATCCTTCTAAGCAAGTGCCTACGTTTTTATCTTTGAAAATTTTTCCATTTTCCATTAAAGATTTCACCTGGGGTCTTCTATTTTTAGGACACGAGCACGAGCTATGGGCTACACGAAGACACTCCGTATTATTCATATAGGCCTCTCTTTCTCTCCACTTCTCGTAAATAACACATGACCCTTGATTCGTGAATGAATATGCATTCTGTTAAAACGTCAAGACCACATATGCCACACATCTAACCACACCAACCCACCATAAAACTGTGAAGAACTGAAACGTGAAACCCTAAAAACTAAAACATTTATGTAGACCAAAAATTTAAAAAATATATATTTAGAGAAAGAAAATACTTGTACATTTAAAAAAAATTCTATTTTGTTTGTTTTTAGCGATTTTTCTTAACTATTTTATTAATAAGACCCGATACCTTTTATTTTTATTCCATTTACTTATGTATAATATTCCATTCACCCTTTAAACTACTCCATCCCTCGTCGATTGTATCCAATAACTATTACACCCACTCCATCAACTCGTCGTTAATTATTTCCTCTACTCGTAAACTATTGCATGACCCGTCAATTATTTAATACACAGCTAATATAGCTACTTGTTAACTATTCCATCCACTTTAAGAAACATATTCTATCTATTAATATTAACGGAACTAAATGAAATTATAGCTACCGGACTGAGCGTATTAACTTGAGTTAAACTGCATGTTAAAACGACAGTTATAACTTTACAAATAGCTTCGTTTGTTAAAACTATTACTTTATGGAAATATATATCTTTAGATCAACAGAAAATGGATTTAAGAGAAAAAAAAAGAGAAAAAAATATAAAGGGAGATGTGACCATATATATATATATATATATATATATATAATTATATACCCTTAAAGTACATATTTAAAGTAACGAATGAAAAAGGGATATACAATAGAGAGAGAGGGAGGACTATAGGTAAATTAACTTCTATACAAACTAAGCAATATGTATATGTTTCATTTCTAAAATTTTATTTTTTATACATGTGCTCCCATTAGACTAAGATTTATGAAAACACAACCCCTTATCTGATATCTAGAGTTGTAACCATTCTTCTTTTGAAGCGCTGAATAACTCACCTACAAAACACTGTGGTTTGAATCCCTGTTGCAATTCGTTTTCACGTGACAGTACTGTAATGATTAATATACTAACAACTAATATTTCTTTGCAAATTATTTTTCTGGCATTGCTAAGCCATTTGAATAAGCACTTTTAATTATAATAATAATAATAATATTAATAATTACACAAAGCTGACTGCACCTGTACGACTCAGTTCACTGTCTGTTTTCTCCGCCGTAAATTAAGGTAAACAGTTAAAAAAGTTTATTACAATAAAAAGTAATAAATAACATGTTAAAAAAAGTATTTATTTTTACAATTTTATAAACAAAGTTAATATTTATATATACTTAGTATATAGTGTATGTATATAGTGTATATACTTATAATTATATGCATATATATGCATATAAACATATACATATAAATTTATATGTATACAAGTTTGGAGTGTACACTATTGATTTCCAATGCATCACAATGAAAGGGGATACATACCTTTACAAAACGAACAAAATTTCATTGACGATTATATTAGGTTTTTTAATTTTCTGTCGTGGCAAAATTAACATTAATGAAAAGTCGTCAGTATGGAATACATTTTAATTGGTGTGGAAACTAAGCAATGTCATTGTGGCACAGGATACAATAAAAAATAGCACGAAATAATAATTTGTAAAGAGATAATCTTATCTTAATATATTGTTTGTTATATTAGTATTCTCAGACCACCCAGTGAGCTATGATAGGGCCCCTGGCCACTTAGACAAGCACGGAAATCATAACTGCCACGTAGGTTGCTTCGACACCCTCACGCGGCGCTCGCTGCTTTTTGCTCCTTAGATGCATTTCAAGTTTGTTAATTTAATAGTTTATACAGGATCTTTCCGCAAGCAGGTTTGTCAAAAACTAGAATTTAACTCATTATGAACTCTGAATCAATGAAACTTCATTTCACTTTCCCCCCCACGTGAATAAATTTTAAATTTATATAGATTCGAACCAGACTATATCAAATCCAGTTGTCAGTGTGTAGGGATAAACGCTTAGCGTTCTCGTTCACATTTAATGTAAGTAAATATTTACGTTATAAATAAATTTACTCAACTTTCTCTGTTCAAATAATGTTAAAATATTGGCTTTATTGCGATTGTTTACTTATCAAATTATTGTGTTGTTATTTTATTATATAAAACTTATAAGGGGTTGGTTATGGCAACTTATACTAAAATAAACAAACAGAAGTTTTTATCTATTTAAATTTATCCAAGAAAATATATAGCACTTATAATATTACTAACTAATTATTAGTTAATACTTGAACATGGCTTAGTTACAAATACATAATAATGTAAATCAGGTTTAATATATTACAGTATTTATATTATTTATATTGAAAAGAAGCACCTGAACACGAGAATAGAGCCCAGGACCTTTGGCTTAGCACTTCAATGTTCTTGCCACTGAGCTATCCCAGAGTCATCCCATACCCAGGGTAATTGTTCACTCACATTTCATGGCAAAGTTTGTGATGGACGTGTGGAAGTCTTCAGCTATATTTAATCCATAGTGTTATGTATATTCATATATTTATCATTGTACTATTGGCTGCAAGAATCCCTTTTGAATCGAAGGTGGCTGCGTTATCTGATGGCTCGTGATTTTAATTGATCACTCATATGTAGCTAACGATTTTAACACGTCCATCACAGACTGCCTTAAAATATGAGTGAAGAATGACCTTGGGAAGGGGATGGCTTGTCAATAGCTTGGTGGTAGGACAAAGGTCACGAGTTTAATTCCCGTGTTCAGGTATAATTTTTCAGTTTAAATAATATGATATTTAGATGCGGCTACAACCGTAATTAGCAAATATATTATTATTATCACCCCGTCTTACTACCCGTTCGGGTTATACGCAATTACGTTAATGTGTAATGGTTGGGTGAATGTGAGGTGAAATTGAGGGACTACAGTTTAACGTAGAATCCGAACCACGGTGGAGGCCTTGAATTCTCCATATTCACAAGTTGTGATTAATACACGTCTTTTCAGAGGTGAAGGAAGGATTTGGTAATCAGATAAATCTGTGCCGGGACCGAGGATTGAACACCGGACCCCCAGCACACAAGTCTGACACATTACTCCTAGACCACCAGCCCTCCTTAACAACAAATACAATAGCTTGACTATTTAATCCATTATAGTATTTATGCTTATACTTTGTTCAATTATAAGTTTAATTGTAACTTTATGTTTCGTTGCACCATCCATTTGTCTAGTTGTTTTGAGATACCAACAAGAGCTAGACTTAGAGGAAATATTGGTTGGCTTTTAATACAATAATTTAGTTTTATATGTTTATCCTGTTATTCAAATATTTATTTTATCGATGCATGTGTTTTGATTTTAAGACCGCTCTCACAAATTGAGTCAGTTTGTGTGGCATTTTCAATACTTTGTTTAGAAATCGAGTTAAATTCTCATCTATATAAAAAATTATAGTGGAATTTCACTTATTTTCATCCAACTATTTTTTATATAGTAAATTTGTTAAAGCCTTGTTCGGTATTAATTTCAATCTTATAATTTTGTAATAAATTGGTATTTATAGAGATAGAAATTTAAAAAAACTCATGTAGACTTCCATGAACATATTGATCAAAGCAATTTTCCGGCATTTGATTTTAACTTCATTCTGTTATTTTTCATATAAAATTTAAAGCATCGCTTCTGTGATACAAAATCTATATTAGATTTATTTGGTTTAGTAATTGGAAAAACAAAACTTTTCTGTTTGTAACATTTAATACCATAAAATAGTTTCACATATTTTGTAGAGTACCATATTTAATTATTCTTAAGCTAATGTGATAATAGAGGTTCTAAGCAGCTTGAGCTATCTAGTCCAAAGTAGTTTGGTGAGAATAAATAAAATTTTACTAAGAGTCACTCATAGGTTTGAAACGCGTTGCAGACGTTTAGAAATCTCACTTTTAAGATATTGTTCGTTATTTAAAAATATGGCTTAGGCTAAAATGGAGGATAAAAGTGTCAGCATGTATTTATAGGATTTATGTTTTATATTTTAAAAATAGTCATAAATAACATAAAATAATTTGTTATAAATTAATATCAAACTCCAGAGCCGCCATTCCCATGATAAATAAAATACATGCATATATTTTTTATCTTGAAGTGGGTGGTGCCCTTAGATGAAACATTCTCATATAATATATATGGTATATTATATATATATAGTGTAAACTATATATATATATATATAGTCTAAACTACATAAAAGCCTTCTTATTTTAGCTGTGGTTATAATCGAACATTGAACTCCAGAGTCTGTGCTGCCTACTTGGCGAACCATGCTGGAGAATCGAACATTGAACTCCAGAGTTTGTGCTGCCTACTTGGCAAACCATGCTGGAGAATCGAACATTGAACTCCAGAGTCTGTGCTGCCTACTTGGCGAACCATGCTGGAGAATCGAACATTGAACTCCAGAGTCTGTGCTGCCTACTTGGCAAACCATGCTGGAGAATCGAACATTGAACTCCAGAGTCTGTGCTGCCTACTTGGCAAACCATGCTGGAGAATCGAACATTGAACTCCAGAGTCTGTGCTGCCTACTTGGCAAACCATGCTGGAGAATCGAACATTGAACTCCAGAGTCTGTGCTGCCTACTTGGCAAACCATGCTGGAGAATCGAACATTGAACTCCAGAGTCTGTGCTGCCTACTTGGCAAACCATGCTGGAGAATCGAACATTGAACTCCAGAGTCTGTGCTGCCTACTTGGCAAACCATGCTGGAGAATCGAACATTGAACTCCAGAGTCTGTGCTGCCTACTTGGCAAACCATGCTGGAGAATCGAACATTGAACTCCAGAGTCTGTGCTGCCTACTTGGCAAACCATGCTGGAGAATCGAACATTGAACTCCAGAGTCTGTGCTGCCTACTTGGCAAACCATGCTGGAGAATCGAACATTGAACTCCAGAGTCTGTGCTGCCTACTTGGCAAACCATGCTGGAGAATCGAACATTGAACTCCAGAGTCTGTGCTGCCTACTTGGCAAACCATGCTGGAGAATCGAACATTGAACTCCAGAGTCTGTGCTGCCTACTTGGCAAACCATGCTGGAGAATCGAACATTGAACTCCAGAGTCTGTGCTGCCTACTTGGCAAACCATGCTGGAGAATCGAACATTGAACTCCAGAGTCTGTGCTGCCTACTTGGCAAACCATGCTGGAGAATCGAACATTGAACTCCAGAGTCTGTGCTGCCTACTTGGCAAACCATGCTGGAGAATCGAACATTGAACTCCAGAGTCTGTGCTGCCTACTTGGCAAACCATGCTGGAGAATCGAACATTGAACTCCAGAGTCTGTGCTGCCTACTTGGCGGACCATGCTGGAGAACCTTCCTTGTTCAAAGCGCGCTATTTTGTTGTGATTTTACCGAACTTGTTTACTCTCCCAGCTCTTTCTCTCCACCTCAGCCCCTTCGCTCTCCCGGTCAATGGATTTTCAACAACGACGAGAGGTAAACTTTTTTATAGTACTAACCTCTTCGCTTGTAAACGAAAACACCGTATCTTAAGATTTGTTTATTGATCAATACCCGCTGTAATACCGGTACCACCTTATGGCAACTTAAGATCTAAGGGAAATTATGATTTAGGCGAACTATCAAGTAAATAAACCAGTATTTTCAGATAAATTATTATTATTAGCACTGCATCTTACTACCCGTTCGGGTTATACGCAATTACGCTAATGTGTAATGGTAGGGTGATGGTGAGATTGAAATGGAGGACCTACAGTTTAACGTGGAATCCGAACCACGGTGGAGGCCTGGCATTCCCCACATTAACAAGTTGTGATTAATACGCGTCTTTTCAGATGTGAAGGAAGGGTTTCGCAATCAGATAAATCTGTGCCGGGACCGAGGATTGAACCCCGAACCACCAGCACAAAAGTCCAACAACTTACCCCGAGACTACCAGGTCACCCATATTTTCAGGTAAAAATTGGTATAAAAGAGGGGGAAAGTTCCAGAACGCAAGTGGCTGTGCTTAAACCACTTGATTCTTTGTCGAGTGCACTTTCTGAAACAATTGATTATATCCTCACATGACTAAAAACCAACACAACTATAAAACAGAAGCAACACCCAACGCCCAATCGTTAATTCATCGCTGGTTGAACGGAAGTCTTAATTTCACCAATGATAAATATTTCGGATGTACCATGAATCGAACCAGAGGCTCTTAACTTAGTAAGTAGACTTGCTACACTACCAGAATATCAAAAGCTGATTAATAAATACTTTGGATCTTAAAAATAGCAAAGTGTAATTTTTTTTATCTAGCCCTAGTTTTAGAAACGCGTAAGAATTTTTTAATTTATTTTTTTTACCAGGCAAGGAAGAGGCTTACACATATGTGTTCAAATAGTGAGTTATTAGAACATTTTGACCGAGCGTAGCAGGGTTCTGTTTTAACTTTAACGTTTGGTATTTTCTCTGTCTCCCGAGTGTTTGTCCTGCAATAGCTGTCAAATGCATTGACCAATTTTAACAAATTTTGGCAAGGGCATTCTTTGAGCCATAGCCGAGTAACGTATATGAATGGTTTTTCAATATGGATATATATGTTAAGATGGTAGCCACTCCAAAAATCTGTATCTCTGTGTGCTGATTTGATTTAGTTTTGGTGCCGCTTACCCGTGAGAAGAACGGATAAAACTGTTAGTATTGCTATGGCATGCAATTAGCTTCATACCCTAACTACACGCGATAAAGTAGGGATTTGTTTGGATAGAGTTATCACATATATTGTTTGTTCAGTTCGAATCTCAACCGGCCACACATTACCAAATTAAATGTGGATTGACCTATCGGGTATTAAAACGCAGCCAAAAAATAACAAATGTTTGGTCATCCTGTGCCCTTAAGTAAGTTTAAGGCGGGAATAGACAGAAAGGAAGGTATGATGCCTATCAATTACAAAACGAAACAGGAATACGAACTTAAAGCCTATTCATCCACGTTGCTGATTAGCTTAGAGAAGTAAAGTCCAAGTTTAGGGGACCTTAGTTCGATCACAGACATCTCCAAAAATAGTTTAGTATTTATTTGAGCTCATTTGTTTCATAGTTATTGAATATTTTAGTATTTATATAAGATAGGCCTCGTTTGTTTCCTGGTTATTAAATTCCTGGCGTTGGTACTGCTTTCTTTGTAATAGTTAAGTTGTCATTAGTTAATTTACTTTATAAGTATAGATATTTAGATTTTTTTTTGTAGAAAGTGCACTTCAACCACCAAAAATAAATTAAATTATAACACACATCAAATATCATTAATACTCAAATACACTACAGGACCTGTACATAATGCCTTTATTCATAGCACAGTATAATACAGATCCTCTATGTATGCTTTTGAAAAAAAAAAGTAAGGTTATAGGGGTCACTTTGTAAAGTGTTTAAAGTGGTATTTTGGTCCGTAGCTTTTATTATATTTCTGGTCTCAGGGTATGAACTTTGAACTTTGTGTCTGTGTAAGGGCGAACATTGAGGGGTATTATAAAATAGAACAAGGACTAAGTAATCAAGGTTCGACATTTCAAATGCTCGAGCAACAGTAAAAAACAGGATATTTAGCACGAAAAAGCACGCTTTGAAGCGATTTCAAACATCTTTGAGAAGACAGACGAAATATAGCAATACTTTGATAGTAAGAAAACTTATATAAAAGTAGTTTGTTTTGCGTAAAGGCAGGTCCAAATAATATATTCCAAAATGTATACACCAAATAAAACAAATATAAATCACAATAGGGTCATTAATTTCCCTTGCAATATAAATTGGTTTTAACATACATCAATTAGAGCCTTTTGATTGGTTTACTTTTGTTTTAAACAACTAAAAATGCAATTCAAATATTTCATAAAACATTATTATTATTAGCACCGCGTCTTACTACCCGTTCGGGTTATACGCACTTACGCTAATGTGTAATGGTAGAGTGATTGTGAGATGAAATGGAGGACCTACAGTTTAACATGGAATCCGAACCACGGTGGAGGTCTGGCATTCCTCACATTCACAAGATGTCTTGTCAGAGGTGAAGGAAGGGTTTGGTAATCAGATAAATCTGTGCCGGGACCGAGGATTGAACCCCGGCCGCCAGCATAGAAGTCACACACCTTACCCCTAGACCACCAGGTCACCTTCATACAACAAAATGCAACACCTTCTTTTGCCTAAAGTTTCCGATTTTATTTGGCGCCTCTCTCGACCTACTGATAGGTTCATGGTGATATCACCTGAACTGTTGGCGATGCTGCCCACTCCAGTAGGCACGTGGTCTCGAATGCCAATAGCATCTGTTTTACTGGTGTCGGAGAGGTCAGGGTTCAAATCTTGGCCGGGTGAACTGGGAGTGATTTTCCTGTTCCTGTTCTTCTGAATAAATGCGTCTTTATTTATTCTAAATGTTATATTACTATCACGATATATACATAGATCTTTCCCTAAATGACGTCATTTTCCTAGTGTTCTATTTGGCATATTGATGATTATTATCGTAGGGGACCTGGTGATCTAGGGGTAAGGTGTCAGCTTCCTGTTCTGATAGTCCGGGGTTCAATCCTCGGCCCCGGCATAGATTTATCTGATTACCAAATCCTTCCTTCACCTCTGACAAGACGTGTATTAATCACAACTTGTGAATGTGGGGCCTCCACCGTGGTTCGGATTCCACGTTAAACTGTATGTCCTCCATTTCATCTCTCAATCACCCTACATTACATATTATCGTAAGTGCGTATAACCCGAACGGGTAGTAAGACGCGGTGCTAATATTATTATTAGTAGTAGTAGTATCAACGGAATTATATTAAGAAAATATAGACACAATTGACTAAAGCTTCCCGAGAATTGTGTATGACTAATCTAAAATGAATACTATACGATTAATTTAAAAAAATATATATGTTAGACAAATAAATAGTATTTATTTAAACATTTAAAAGAGGCCTACTCTTATATCTGTCACTAATATTTTTATTTGTAAAAAATATATTTCGTTTTAATAGTAATATCTTATGTTTTTAAGGGCGGCAACTGTTTCTGTTCATTCGATACTTGAAAGAGCTCGCACCCACTGGCCGACTTGGGGCGATTTTGCCCGTATGGGATTGTGATAACGAGCTGTGTGTAAAGTTAGGAGGTTGAATGAGCTGGTAATTAATAGCGACGAGAGAGTTGAATACATAGGTAAAATACACGCTGGAGTTGTTCTACTAATACTCATTGAATGGTGAATATGTAGGGCTACTGGACATAAATTATTATGTCCAATTTACTAACAACCATAAAGAAATACACTTTTTAATTGTTTAAGGTATTTAACAACCACTTTCTGAAACAACTGAATATATCAGCACACGACTTATAAACTAATTTATATCCAGAGCAAACACAACACCCAGCACCCGGCCAGTCATTCATCACTGTGAATGGGTAAACTCACTTTTCACCAATAATAAAAATTTTGGTCATGTCAGGAATTGAACCCGGGGCCCTTAACTCAGTAGGCAGACGTGCCACCACATGAGCAAAGGTGTCAGTAGTAGTAAGCTTGACGCTGACCTAGAGGCCGGGGTTCTTTACCCATCCATGCATACTGGAGGGTCTTTACAACAACTGACGACCTTCACCGGTTGGTAAGCAGTCAAAGGTAAGAGTCTCGTCTTGTCTGGTTTAATGATACGGGGATATTTGTAGATCGAATTAGGTTCAGGCGTACTCACGTATTGGTAGATAAATGGTTTTCCACACTTCCTTCTCTGAGATTCGGGTTCAATTACCCTAAATTCTACCTTACTCATCTCTACCCCATTAGTGTAAATATGCGAGTAACCCGGAAATACGGGCAAGGAATATAATATATAAACATAATGGTATTATCTCTTTTCTTCGATAGGAGGGTATAGGTTGCTAATTATTACCAAATAGATCATCCTATTTTATTGCCAACATTGACAAACTATTACTATCAATATTATCACTAAAATTAATTTATTATTTGTTGTGTTCAAAATAAGCTTTTATTTCTGCAGGGAGTATAGGGGACGCGGGAAAAGATAAGTGTTTTTGCGGTTTTTGTATTAAAACAATTCGTTGTTCTTAATAAAACAAATATTTCTACAATAGTAACATGGAGATTAATTTTATTTACATGGTGATATCAATACGAATATCTTTAAAAGGTGTCCTGGAATTTAATGACAACTTTTTTTGCTTGATTTTAAAAGTTTCTCAATTAATGCCATAGCGGCTCATGACAGATATTCAACAGCTGGTGATATCACCACGCCATGTGAAGAAAATTAAACTCTTATGTTTCTACTGGAGAAATATTTGATTTCTTTTGTTAAAAATATGTTTTCATGTAAAAATTGCCAAAAACCTTATATTTTTTTCATGCGCCCCCCGCACTATCAACTTAATAAATAATATCGCCAAGTAAGAGCGTGGAAAAGTTCTTCCCTGAAACGGGGTTGTATATGAATGTTACAGATGTTGTCACAGATAAGTCATAAAAGTAATCTCAAACTAAATAAGTTGGAGAAAGTTGGGTATATTTTATTATTTGCATGGTAAAAATTAATATAAATTAAAGCTTCAATTATAGGTATAAAAATAATTCAAATTCCATATCACAAGTATCTCACGAAAAGTTTATCACATAATGTGTTTTCGGGTATTAATTAAGCATCGTGTTTAATATGTTTGTGTTTTAGCATTTTTCACACTTTAGATTGTAAATAAGCTACATAGGGCCAATAGTTCGAATCAAGAAGATTTAAAAATTTGAAAGATTACAAAAAATAATTTACAAACTTAATTTTATTTATTTTTATTTCATATCAAACTATTTGAGACTAAAACTATGGTAGCGAACCAAATAACACAGGTGGAGCAAAACCAATGTCAAGAAAATGCATTAACACTCGCCTGGAGAGAGTATGATGAAACACTAATTGAAATAAAATGACCTGTGGACCTTACCGGGATATGAACCTAATATATTACCATACATTATGCAATTATTACGCAGCCTTAAGTTTTTAGGGGAAAAGATTTGTTAGACTTAGAGTACTTATCTTTTCAATCAGCACTTTCTTCTACGCAAAGTCCTACTAAGTAAAGCTTGCAGTTTAATGTCCCAATTTTACAAATATTCAAGGTTTTACTTTTCGTAAATCTTCGGAGAGAGAGGAATTATGATCCTCAAAACAGTCAAACTCGAGATTTTGATAAAATCGACGTTTCATGAACCACTTGACCCGAAAAAGTGGTTTTCACGATGTCGTCTGTCTGAATCTTGACCTAAAGCCGAAACCATTTTACTGATCCGGCTAAAATTAGGTATCTAGAGTTTTAATAATGTTCCTGCGAGGAGGTTTTTGGAATTAGATGTATAACCCTAAAATTAAGGGTAGTGAAAGCGAAAAGAGGAAAATGTATTGTATCAAAATCTGCTCTATAAGCTTTGATAAATTCGTTTAATATTACAAACAAAATGGGGCATGTAATTTTCTCATGAAAATTATTTTAAGGCTAGTTTAAATAAGAGGAAATTTGATATTTTGATTATTACTCTGCAAATCTTTGAGACAATAGCTCACCAATGCTGCAAAGTTGTAATATTCAAAATAAAAAATCTTTATTTGAAACATATTTTTTATAAAACCAACATTTTCCGAGCTATAAGAAAATATATTATTTTAATGTAGGGCTGGTAAATGGCGGATTTTACTACCACACTCTCGAGAAATTCTTATTTTCTCAGTGTGTAACATTGTAGCTTATATTATTAAATTTATGCTCCTTTGGTAGAATGTGATGATCTTTTTTTTAACTATGTTTCTGCAACAATGTATATAATCTTGTTTCACATATCTTAGGAGTTTTATATAAATATCTCTATTTTCAGGTGATGGAGCAAGAAAATTTGTGGGGCACAGACCGTACCACTTATTGTGTATGTGTAATTCATTGTTTTTCCCCTGTTTTTTCCAAACAAACAAAAATCCTGTGTCTTTTGTAGTTCTACCGTTTTTCCGGATAAATGGCAACCATGCCCTTAAGTTTACCCGGACGAGATTCTAGCCTCAACCTTCCCATTGCCAGTAAGCAAGACCAAGGGAGTCTCAGAATAAACACGCATGCCCACCGTTTTGCGTAATAATAATAATAATAATAATAATAATAATAATAATAATAATCATAGCAAAGATAACTGTAAGAATGACCACAATCTTATAATTTAACTGACAATAACTACTAGCCTCATGGGCGTAGTTAGCTAACACGCTGGTTTCATGTTGAGATAGACTGCCGATGATGGGGAGATCGAGGTTAGAATCTCGGTCGGGTTAACTGGGGGCAGTTTTCCCTAGATGGTTTTCCACTCTCCCTCCATGCAAATGCGGGTTCACTTGCTCTATATTCAACCTTCACAATTCCTAGCCCATTAGTGTAATTAGTATTTATTAGTATTATTATTTAGCACCGCGTCTTACTACCCATTCTGGTTATACGCTTTGAGTACTAATTACGCTAATAATGACTTAGGAATTGGGAAGGTTGAATTAGAAGAAGTGAACCCACATTCGCGTTGAGAGAGAGTGGAAAACCATTAAGAACCCCCCCTCCAGTTCATCCAACCGAGTTTCGAACCTCGATCTACCCGTCCTCAGCAGTCGAGCCAAACACGACTAGCGCGTTAGCTAACTACGCCACCGAGGCGGGTCCGTAATTAGTACTTAAGCGTATAACCCGAACGGGTATTAAGACACGGTGCTAAATACTACTAATAATAATACTAATAATACTGACACTAAGTGTTGTCATCCCAAATTTTACCTAATCTCTAAAGTCTTGGAGACTGTGAAAGGTCTGGTTTTTGTGGTTTGAGAGGGAGGGACAGGAGAAAGCTATGTGAAAGACCGAAGAGATGGCTCGGGGTCCCATTTCCAATAATGAGCAAACGATTTACCACCGTGCCTTGCTCCATTCTCCATCTTACAAAGCGAGAGCCATCATTTTAAAGAGAGAATACCGACACGAAAGATGGGCCGGTGTTTTTTTTTATAGTATCCTACGGTTGTTTAGCTAAACGTTTCCATTTTGCTGGGGAAAAAAATAAGAGGAGAAGGGTTAAACTAATGATTTATAAACATTGAAATACATATTTTATACTATACCGTTAGCTAGGAATTCTAGACGATTAGATAAAAACATTTTAAAGAAAATTAGTCTTGTGGTTTCTAGATGGTTCTAGATTTGATTTGATATTTTTATGAACATAAAATGTACACGGATTTTAACAGAATAGTGGGTTATTATTCGTTGGTATTATATTTATAGATAGCTCCGAATCAATAGCACATTGTAATCGGGCTACAATGGTAGGTTTTGAACATATATAAAAAAAACTTTTATGCTGTCAACATTGATATCGTGAAGCTGTTTTACTATTTTTATATTTTATATATTTATATATTTTTAAAGGTGATAGCTTTAAAACATACGATATGACTGAATGAATGTATTACAGTAGTGCTAGTAAATTTTGTAAATGTCAATTAAGATTCGATTAAAAAAACAGAAGAAAGAAGGTTTATTAAATACAAACTTGTTTTTTGCTGTCAACATTAATAAAACACTGTTGTATTATTAGTATTATTTTATAGGTATTTATTAATTATACTATCTGAAATATTTGACATTACTTTACCTTTGAGTGTATGAAAGTAGTTTTAGTAACTTTTCTGTCAGATACTGTTCTTCCCTACCTTGCTATATTATACCTTATCATTACGTGAGAATTGCATTCGAAACCTTGATTTTCTTACAAATTGACTTTTTGAGATCTTTTTATATATAAAAAAACATATTTTTTGCGGTAAACATTTATAGTATATTACTACATTATTATGGTTAATTTACAGATATTGATAATATCCAGTGAAAGTAACAACTGCTGATCACGTGACTTGATGTATGAATACGTGGAAGTATATATAGTGACTTTTTATAGTCGCCAGATATGTCCCTTCTTAAGAAAATTGGGTTGTACCTAGCAGATGTCTACTCTCTGACAAATAACAACTGCCCTAGCTGATATTCAAACCAGAGTGCTATCTCAGATTTGACTGGTTATCGTTTGAAGATTAATGCTCCATTCGTTAGAGCAATTGAGGTATCAAACCTTATTATTGCTAATTTTCTATGTAAATAACTTTATATTTTAGTTAAGAACAAAACTTCAAATCTTTATTGTAAACATGAATGTCAACTTAATCGGAGGAGGTGGGAACTCAAACTCTGGAATAAAATTCGAGTATAATTCCCAGTTTCCCCGTGAAAAAACGTCACTTTCAAGATTTTTTAAAAGGCTTTTCTCTGTTGTAAGACTATGAACAAATGATTACAGATGACATTAATGTGTTTTTTTACAGGTTGTGTTAAATACGTAGTCAAATTTTATTTCTAGAGAAAGGCTTATTATTAATAATTCCTATTTAATGCCTAAGCTATAAGATTACTGGTGTCGCAAACAAGTCATCACCCAACAACCTCATTTATGTCTTAAACCCCTTTTAAACCCTGTGGTATGTGTCCTTGTTAAAAAAAAATCCTTACATCTCCGGCCGGAGAATCTCACCATGATCAACTCACGTAGAACCCCCCCGTCCCCCCATCCTCTTTTAAAAAGTATATCCAGGGTACAGCCAAGGCCACTTTATTTAAAGGTATGGCTCATAGAATCCCTACTCCACTTGGATGTGTACTCAGCTATCAGTACATAATATAATAGTTAAACATTAGTTTTTTTTAAAATCCATTAATGTTTCCAGCCTGTGGCCTGGCACAGTTTTTTTTATTCTAGCCATATATTTTCCACTGTCAGCTTGCTAGGCCTGTCGTGGCTTCATATGTCTTATAATCTAAGACTTAACAAGCACCACATCCAGTACCTAGCCATTAATTTATCACTGAGAAAGGGTAAAAACACATTTTAGCCATGATAGGAATCGAACCCGGGACTATACAGAGATGTTACCGACTGATATAAGGTGTGGTTTAGTTAAATATTAGTATGTATACAAATGTGCTACACAATGGCGGAAGAACGTTACTCGTGTGTGTAGCAATTATAAAAAGAAAGTACTTTTTGAAAAGCTTGTCCCCCAAATCAAAGATGGGGTACGGGGTTCCTATTCAAGCAAATACTCGTATTTGAAAATAGGATAAACTTAGGAGCTATTTGTAATGGTGCTCGTTCGGTAACTTTTGAAGAATAGACTCCTCTACTCTATATTTGGAATGGTCCTAACCCATACAACTTTGAACTTTGGATACCCTTCGAAGATATTTAGAGTGGACCTCAACCATAAATTTTCCGAAAATTAGATTACTCAAGAAGCTATTGTAAATTGTCTTACCCGAGAACATGTATTAAAATTTGAAAGCCCTCATTAAAACTTGTTCTCACCTGGATATTTTTCTTCAAATTAGGTGATTTTAAGCCAGGGGTTTCCAACTTAATAGTGCCCGAGGGCCACAATTAAATCCGCAAGTCTTGTGATGGACCAGGCCACATCATAATCAGATGGGTTTATTCAAGCAATGCAAAACCAGAACAGGTGTTTAAAAATTGTGAATGAAATAATAAGCGGTAGTTTAAACATGTTTAGCTACAAATTAAACGAATTTTCCTATTAAAATACACAAACGTGGATACGTAAATATAATACAGCTGGTAGGAAGAAATTAAACATCAACATCAGATGGAGCTTTCATGGATTCTTCCTTCACAAGTCAAAGCACTCAAAAAATATTCTTTGAATGGTAGCACGTTTTCATGCTAACCACCATGTGATTGACTAGAGCCCTAGACCATACATTTCATCAAGTCAAGTAACTTTTAATTTTTCTGGAAATTTATTGCCAAATTTAGTTTAAGAAAATCCATGTAGCTTAGTTTGTTCACACCTTTAAATATAGGTTTTTATTATTTTAAAATTTCTGAAAAAAAAAAAATTGAAATATTCTAGAGGTTTTTCCAATTTTTTTCCCCAATGCTCAAAATTGAAGCTTAATTCCCTGTTATCCCAATCAGTAGCCACCCTATTAATGTTAAGTTGGAAATATGTAGGACTAAATATTATTTATGAAAATGCTTTATGTAGGTTAAATGGTTGTATGGCTGTAGCTGCCGGAGAATTTGAGAAGTTTATTTAACTTACGATATGGAACTTGAAAGGCTCATATTGAACTTTTGATGCCATTCGTTGAGCAATCATGGAATGTTTCTAATGAACTTAAGATTATGGTTAAAAAATTATTTTGGTATATTTAAATTTAATTGAAAAAATATAAGTTTGGGGGTCTCGATGTTGATTTATTTACTAAAGTTTTTTCGAAAAATGTGTACAGCCTCTGTAGCCTTCATAAAGTATTTGATTCTGATTATAGCCCTTCTTAATAAACTATTTTCAAAGGAAAAATATTGAACACTGTTTGTAAAAAAGGGTTGTAGAAATTTTTGTTAAATTTTTCTTATTTGAACTATTTAGCTTGACAACTAAACATACAACATACACTAAACATACTACATACAATAAAAATACAACAAACACTTAATATATGACACCAAGCATACAACATACACTAAAAATACTAAAAAATAAACACTAAACATACAAAAACACTAAATACACAACACACACTAAACATACAACTTACACTAAACATAAAACAAACACTAAACATACAACTTACACTAAACATAAAACAGACACTAACACAGACTACAACAAATCCTAAACATACTTTAATAATGTTCGTTCAAGTCGAGTATTAAAACTGAAAACATTAATCTTATTATACTTAATTTCTGTTATGTTAGCTCAGGCAAAAATACGTAAATTTAAATGATACGTTTGTTAAAATCACTCTAAAATGTATAAATTCAAACCAATGATCACATAGCACAATATACATATTAGCTACAAGCCAAATAATAATTTAGTTAATTTTACTGTTTATATTTTAAAGTTAAATGAATTTCATCATATAAAAATATAGTTAAAGGGTAGAGTGAAGTAAGAAAACTTTTCGCATATAAATAAGTGGTTTATTTTCTACCAACGAATGTAAATAAATAACATATATTTTTGTATCGATAGTGAAAACTCATTATTGTTTGTATTTACGACTCTTCGACTCAACCATGTCAACACATTTTATTTTTTTCCCCCACTCGTTGTTCAGAAACTGAATGAGTTTCCTAAAGTGGGGTTTTATTTGCGTGCAAAGTGAGTTTTTTCAATGTTGTTGAACCATCACCCCTCCCCCGTTACCACTATTTAACTGTGGAACGAAGTCCTCCACAACCTGGACCCCCTCCACACCACCTCTTCGATTAAATCTCAGCCCCCTACCCTCTTTTCCCTTTTGCAATGTTTGAAAGCATCAGTTCGTTTCTCTAACTTTGAGCATAGTGTGGGGAGGACTACACACCACCAAGAAGGAAGACCTTAAGTACACGCTAGTATTCCTGAAACACTTAAATATTCCTGTTTCCAATTTGTATCATGATTAAAAGTTGAGGATTACAAAATGTTGCTCGTGATTAAATTTAAACATTGATCATCGTCCATCCGATTTTTTTTTTACTGTGGTATGTTTTCAATTTATATATTTTTGCTAAAAACTTTTACACGCATAATTTAAGACCTAACCGCTTCTGTGGCTGCGTGGTCTAACGCACTACTCTCGTGTCGGACTAGACAGCCGAAGTGTGGAATATTAGGATTCGATCCCGGTAGGGTGCAGGGAGGGTGTTTTACCCTAAATGGTTTTCCACTCTTTCCACGCAAATGCGGATGCACTTTCTCTCAATTAAACCTTCCTAATCCCTAAACCGTTAGTGTAACTAGTACATAGGCGTATTACCCGAATGGGTAGTAAGACGCGGCGCTAAAAAGAATTTAAGACCTAGCTTATTTATTATGAATATATATTATAGAGCCTAACAGATTAACTCAAATTTAATAACACATGTTAAATATATGTTTAATATTGCGTTTTATTTGTATTGGTAGGAATAATTTGTTCATTCAGTTAATAATGAATATTGATAATGACGAAGAAAATTTATTTTGAGGAAAAATTAACCGTATTTGCGTGGAGGTAAAAGGATAGATCACTCACGGAAAACACCCTTAGTACTCGCATTCGAACCCTGACTTCATTATCACAAGAAAATCTGTCAGTATTTTTTTTTACTATTATTTTTCAGCTTCACGTTGGTTTCAGGCTACTATACCTTTATTTATCAAGGAAGCTAATGTATTATGGATGAGGAAGGTTGAATTTAGAGGACGTGTACTAGAATCTGCGTGGAGGGAGAGTGAAAAACCATTTAAGGAAAAACTACTCTCAGCACATCTGACCAGGAATCGAACGCCAACCTCCCCGTCATCAGTATAATGTGATAGCTACGCCTTAGACCCTTTGACCCCCGAAGCGGGTAAGTGCTATATTCTTCTGGGTATGACTAGACTTGTATTGAGTGTAGTTACGATCTTCTTGATTAGTTAGATTTAAGGTATTGGTAAGAGGATATGCGTAAGTTGAAGTGGGCTTTCAATTTCAATTTATGTATTTACTTGCTTTGGGGGAAGCTTTCACTTCACACACGCAGGAGAACCCTAACTTCAAAGCTTTCTACGTACACGAGATGCGTATGCGTGAAGGTGCATCCCTTCTCAATCCCTTTACCCACACTGATCGATCTCTCTCTATCTCCAACCAAGGGTCTTAGCTATAACGAGCGCTATGTGTGTGGGTATATGATATAAGAATGGCAAATAAGAGCAGGTACATCTTAATTTGCCTGCAGGGGAAGTTGGGAGACAGCTGTTGACCAACCGCTCTCAGTGCCACCAGTCGAACTTAAATCAAGGCCTCTAGGATGAGAGTCAGGATCATTATCAGTGAAGTCAATACTATACAATACAATTTTCATAGGAAAGGCTTTTAATAACATTTCTTGATGACAAAAATGATAACTTTTATAGGTAGTGATAATATCTATTACAAGTGACAGGTGTAGATAACAGTCATGAAGTAAGCAAAGATGAAATTAAATTTAGTAACTTTTCTAGCTGACATGGAATAACTTAGATGCCAAACCTTGAAGGAAGTATTTTTAGTACCATGTCTTACTTACTACCCGTTCGGATTATTCGCGTATGTACTAATCACGCTAGTTGTTTTAGTAATTATAAGAGGTTATATTTATAGAAGTGCACTCACATTTGTGTGTGTGAGGGGGGAAGAGTGGAAAACCATTTTGAGGAAACCCCCCTTAGTACACACAACAAAGATTCGAACCTTGATCTCCCCCTTCTGTGGTAGTCTATTATATTGCGAGAATGACACCTTGGACCATGCAGACACTGAAGCTGGTATGAAAGTAGTAAATTAATTCACAGCAAATAGGCTAGTAAACAAAATCACAAAACTGCCAAATTTATTATAAATATGTCTTAGTCTTGTTTACAGCGACTTGAAATGTTACGTACTAAAATTTTAGGCTCATCTTGCCTGATTTTTCCTGTGATGGGAGCTGGGGGTTCAAATCCAGGCTTGGTGTGCTAAGGATGTTTTTTCCCCATTGTAGCATTAGCTGCAAGTCCAAGATGCCTAAGGGAATAAAACAGAGACGTACCCCATTACACGGACGCCGACTGCTGTTGACCCAGCTACGGACTCTATACTCCCCGCCACAACTAACACTCCCAGGCACGACAAACTACGAGACACTGAGGTGGCGTCGATGCATGTACACAACACAAGAAGTCCCAGGCCAAAGAACTTCGGAAGAAAGAAGAGACTCTTCAACTCGTGTCCAATTAATTCTCAATTATTCTAGAAAAGTGTGGAAGCCTATGTTGCGTGTGGATCCCTCCCATGTTTACTTTCTTTGGTTTGCCTCCCTTCCCCTTATGATCACTTCGTTCTATGTTCAGTGAGCTGTGCCAAATCATATGTAAAACTAGTTGTGCAATTGGAAGAGCATTCTTGGACTGGCTTCGGCAATAGCAGGGTGAAGCTAAGGTTTCGGAGATTAGGATTTAAAATGTAAGCAAAATTCTCTTTCGACAAATAATTTTATTTTGTTATTTTTTTAAAATTTTTTTTTGCTAAATATTATATTATTTTTATTTTATAAAACAAAAATTATAAGATTCTAGTCAGATATGACTAAGCTGAGACTTAAGATAGTTTTCATAATATAGGAATATCGAAGTCCTTTTTGGTACACTAAATATTTATCTAACTTTAACATTTGTCGAAGAATATCAACATTTGCTTGGTCAAATGTTACGTCTTGGAACTTTTGTTTGGACTTATATGTTGTCTTAATGTTAGAACTTGGGTTCAATTTTATGAGATAATAGTTATGGAGTTGAACGCTGATAGCGCAATCGAAAGAATAATTGAAAACTCTATATGAACTTAGTTTATTGGACGCTAGTAAGACAATAGCGCAGGTGATGATGTTGTTAATAAGAAGTATTTTTGGACTTAGTTTATTGGACGCTAATAGCGCTAGTGAGGAGATTATTGGAAATCACCATATTTACTTTGATTATGAAAAGGTAGTATATAGACTATGATAACTAAATGTGTACTAATCAACGTTAAGATCAATACTAAATAATTTTGATATTATTTATGTTTAGGGTAAGCCGATGTAAGGCATGTTATTCATATCGATATTTGATCGTGTTTGAGAGCTGTAAGCAATAATTAAATTGATATATATTTCATGTAGAAAAATGAGGATTTTAGAGAGATTTAATATAAAAAAAATTGTATTATACTTTCTCGACTAATAATTACGTATTTAACCTACGATATTGTTAACTTAAATTTAATGAAGGTAATCATAATAATATTTTGCGAATTCTTCAAATGAAACTTTGCTGTAGGGATGACGACCTTTTATGTATGTTTTAGGGATTTTTTCCTGTTATTTATCATTCATATTATATTGAAATATTTAATAAATGATTCATTTTAAAGGACTTCACCTTTTACGCAATATCTTTTCCACTTAAATATCTTTAGGTTCAATACTACCCAACTTCTAAGGTTTTTGTTATTGAGGGTGACCGTGGTGCAGGTTCCGCAATCGGATCAGATTGAGTTTTCTGAGTATAGTTTACATACCCAGGTTTTCTTAGTATTCATGACTCACAACACGCACTCTTATCCGCCTTTTGTTGTATATTTGATTATTTTTTTATTAGGACCATACTAATTAGTATTGTGGGTTAGGAATGGTGTTCACAATGAATATTGTCTCGCTCTTCCTCCAAGAAAGTGTGAGTACAACTTGCCCTTGTTCCTAACCCAATTGTATCCTCATACTTACCAGTGGCGTGGCTTGGAGTATTTCCAAGGTACGATAAGCAAAGTTTATCTAAGCTGTATGTGTGATCATGTTCCTAACACTTTGTCCCCATTAAACCAACCACAAATAGTTTTATTTTTATATCAACCCTGGGTATGTACTTCTGTTTACATACGATTTGAGGTGTATAGCTGAACATCTTAAGTGCTTACATTATTGTTGAAATGATAGTTGGAAGAGAGGAAGGGTTGTTTTTAGCAGCAGAGAGGGATGATGAATAAAATTAATAGTTGGGGGTACGCTATAGGCCTATATGGCGTAAAAGGTTAACTTTCGATTAATTCCACCACTTTATGTCAGATCTGGGAAACGAAAAAGTTATAATTTACTTTCGGTTAACCAAAGAAGCATTTTATGAATATCAAACAACACAACGCAAATTAATATCACTAAGAAACCCAAGCACACGTTCTCCTGGATAATAATAATAATATTTAGCCACGCGTCCTACTACCCGTTCGGGTTATACGCTTTAAGTACTAATTACGCTAATGGATTAGGAATTGGGAAGGTTGAATTAAAGGAAGTGAACCCTAACCATTTAGGAAAAACCACCCCCAGTTCACCCGACCGAGATTCGAACCTCGATCTCCCCGTCCTCAGCAGTCGAGTTCAACACGAATAGCGCGTCAGCCAACTACGCCATCTAGGCGGGTTCATGGATAGCTAATGTTTCCCTTCACACTTACTAGAGTGTGCCCATTGTTGGCAATAGTTGGATAGTCGGCCCATTGTGCGCATGCGCAGCACAAAACTTATCACGATTTAGATACAAAATTCACCCGGTCCGCAGTTTTTCTCGCATAGCGTAGCTTAGCGCGACATAGCATAGCCGTGATATGTGAACTGGTTCACTTAAATATTTGGCTTACCGACTCTATGGTATTGGGAGCTCTAAAGTTCAATGCCGTACCTACAAAAGTTCTCCACCTATCCCTAATTTTGATCTAGTTCCATCCAGTCCATCTTATTACAACCTATCTCTTTCAGATCCATTCTAGTGTTAGCCTCCCATCTGCGTTTAAGTTTTCCCAATGATCTCTTCCCATTGAGTTTGTCAGTCAATACCCCAAACATGGTTCTAGACTCTTCCATTCGCGCTGCATGTCTGCCCACCATGATCTACGTAATTTGATTAACCTAACAATGTTTGGTGATGCATACAGGGTATGTAACTCATCTTTATATAACCTACCCCATTCCTCAGTAACCTGATAAATTTTGTGGAACAGATTCCTTCCTAAGCACCTCGTTTTAGAACTCGTTAAATTTATTTTTATCGTATAAGGTTTCACAACCATGTCGACAACCTACCGCCCGAGACAGGTAATAGCATACATTTCCTAACTGTGTTATTTTCCTAGTTTCCACTCTAGAATTGTTATTTCTAGTTAAAATTGCTCCTAAATATTTAAATTCATTAGCCATGTAAAATTATATGTTGTTTGCAGTAATATTTAAATTAGCGTATTCAACCTGTGTTTAAACACTCGGCTAGTGATTTTATAATATTGTATAGCGTAGCTTCATGTGTGAACCCACCTTTAGATTCCTCGAACATGTCTAGGGGTGAGACTTAGTTGAGATGGAGATAGGTGCACCAACTACGGTCAGAATAATTGAGGCAGAGCAAGAGATAGAGGTTTAAAAAAAATCGTCAAAAATAAGAGGGAAAGATAACAAAACGAGGCAGAGCAAAAGAGAGAAAAAATCTAATTCATCTACATTTTAAATAGAGTCCACCGGCATGGGTCTTGGTTGTAGCGGGTTTACCATAGTTAACACGAAGCTTCCCAAATAATATGTTACGTCAAGCCTCTTTTTCCTACCGATTCCTTGATGAAACCTTGTGCCGTTGACCCTATTTTATTTTAAAATCTATGAGAGGGAAAAAAAAAGTTAGAATTCAAGATAAAGCGCGTTTGGGCCACTTCCCACAGGTTGATTAAAAAAGTCTGTGGAATTGTTAATTCGAGTGAGGAAAGTAAGCCTAACAAGTTAGGTATAGTTATTAGGGGCGGAAGAGTTTCTGCTTGGATATGCAGATTATTCTCAGAGGAGTATTCGACTGTGTGTGATCGACAACTTGGCTCAGTCAGTGGCTTCTCTATCTAATGAGATAGAGAGTCCTGGGTTTGATTTCCAGCATGACAGAACAAATTATCGTTGGTGAAATTAGTGTGTCCGCCTTCGCAGAGATGTATGATGACAGGAGGATTGCGTGTTGTGTTTGTTCTAGAGTTAGGCTAGTTTGCATATACGTTACAACCCAATACTGAAACTGTCCAGTTCATGAATCGGGCAAATTTATTCTCATTCCGTGAACTGGCCTCTCCTCCTGACCATAAGAGTAATTGTATTATCTACTACAAGCTTAACTGAAATTCGTTTTAAGATACAAGATTAAACTTAACCAACCTAGCTTAACCTAGAATTCCATTCTAAGCCGATTAAAAGCTTAGTTAATTTGAAGACTAAGCCTGTTCTTCATTTGTCCATTTCACGGACCAGGAAAAAACTCATCCAGTTCATTCATGAACAAGCGCTGCACAATTTATTAACTGGAATACTTTTTGGCTTAACCCAGCTCGTGAAATGATCAGTAAGAGAGGCCAGTTCACGGAATGGGCAGACATTTGCCCACTTCACGAACTGGGCAAATTCACTAATGAGATGTAACCTATATTTAGGGGTTTGCAAAGTCAAATTTTTTTTAAAACTAGAAGTGAACTTGAATCGAATTTATAGAATCTTCTCGAAGCTGAATTGAAGAACGAATATATTTTGCTAGTGGTTTTATGTTTGAAAAAAATATTAAATTGTTATTTATCAAACTTTATGCACTAAAACTACTTGGAAAATATTTTACTGCACAGTTATTGTTTGTAATATTTCCTTTTATTCTGATAAATAAATAAATATATTATCACAGCTTAAAATTCAGTGCATTCAATTTTTCTCACATAGCTATTGCCTTTTAATGTATATAACAACTAATAATGGTCATAATTCAACATAAATGGAGTATTTTAGCGGTTATATTTTTTTCTTGGCAAAGCTTCGTAATAATAATTGTAGATGCATGATTTTTTTTTTCGAAGTGAGGTCAAAGCTGATATTTACTTCAAAGCCACGTCAAAGTTTTGAAGTTTCGCACAACCGTAATATAATATATAGTAATTAATGTTTTCATCGCAAGTGTTGGCTACGCCTTCCTGAAGATAAAAATTCTCTACCCTGTTATATTTCTTATAGGAATATGGCTTTGACGCTTCGAAACCACAGTAAGGAATCCTCAAATAATAATAATAATACTATTTGCAATATTTGATTAAGACCGGCGATATATGGTTTTTAATATCTTTAGCCTTAACCACAAAATTGCAATAATTTACTTAATTATTTGTTGAAATTGAGCTAATTTTACATCATTTATATTCTTCATATGTTTAAAATGTATTCTGATCAAAATGTAAGATGGCGTATAGTATAGAGCAATGGTTCTCAATGAGTTTTTGTTCACGGCACACTAACCTTTATCTTAATTCCCGCGGCACACTGAAAGTGGAAGTTCGCGACAAAACGAGGTAATTGGACATGTTCATGCACAGACTTCTCTCGGTTGAACAAGAAACGCATTTTTTTTCCTTTATTCGACCATCAATTGAAATTGTGTGTAAAAAAACGACACGCTTAAGTACCTAAATCGATTACTCAATTATTTGATCGTAAGCCATTAAATTCTCTCGAAAAGAATAAATCAAAGTTTTTTGACATATTATTTCCTCTAATTTCTTTCTAAAATTGTATTGAATGAAACTACTTTCAACAATTTTTTTTATATCAACAATAAAATAGCGTCAATAATTTCACCGCACAGCCCTTGAGAGCCACTGGAGTTTAGTGTAGAGCACTGTGGTTTTACAACTTCATTTTGACCCACTTCGGTTGTCGAATGGTCTAAGCCAGAAATGTGTAGTTACTTACAGGGGGGTCAATTTTAAAAAAAAGTTTTTGGAGAACATTTTTGTATTTATTTATTTTCTTCAAATTTAATTTTTTTTAATGATACACATACATAATAGACTAATGTGAATAAGTTTAAATACCTTGTGAATGTATAACTATCATATATACCTCAGTGGTTTAGGATATTTTAAATCTCATTCATAAGATTTATATGACGGGCTGTGAGATGAGTGAAACTGTGAGGAGATTCACAAGAGAGAAGACAGATGCTCATCAGTAAGTCGGTTTCTAAGATCACTTTTCCTAAGTTCCATGGTTGAAAACACTTGTTCGAATTAATATGAGGATGCAAACAATAACATATGTTTTTAAACACGATTCACCAAGTTTGTAAATATTGATTTTTGCATGGTTTTATTAAAATACAGTTTTGTTGTGTTAAAAAAAGTTTGCGTCACAACGCAACACATTTAAATTATTCCATCCCGCGGGCCGGGTTGAGCACATCAACGGGCCATAGTTTTCCCAACCCTGGTCTAAGATCACACTCTCGTAATAAAATATATTGCCGATTACGGGGATATCGTGGTTCGAGCCAGGTCAGGTGTACCTAGACGGTTCCTCACGCTCTATCCACGCAAATGCAGGTACACTCCCTATAAATTTAACCTTACTAATCCCTATCCCACTAACGTAACTAATACATAGGCGTACAACCAAAACGGTAATAAATAAAACACTTCATTTTGGGGTGAGCCACAGTTCAAATAATGCAGATACAAAAAGGCGGGCTACATAATTCAAAGAGTAGGAATGAGGAAGGTTTCTTTAGAGAAAGTGAGCCCGCATTAGCATTGATAGAGAATTATAAAATCATGGCCAGTGCATCCGGGCGAATTCGAACTTTGATTTGTCCTGTGGCTCCGACATCGGCAATCCAGTCAAATGCGAGAGTGACGCTGGAGGGATTTAAAAAAATACCATAATTTAAATGATAATAAAACACGCTCTCCATTATTTTCTCACCATAAAAAATTGGAATATTTAACGGAAAAGGTTGGTATAAAAACAAATTACTTTCTACGGCAAATAAAGTCTGATTTTTTTTAGTAAGCTTGTTATTTTAAAAATCATATTTCAAAAATGGCGAGAAAAAATATTACATTCATATTTAAATTCTTAGTCAATTTAATTAACGATGTAAAGAGAAATATGTGAGGCAATATTATTTAAAAATTTTAACAAATTCTTAGATGACATTTATAATAATAACAAATCAAATAATACATATTTCGAGAAGTCCAAATTTTTGTGATTTTTAATCAATGTTTGTGGTCGAAAGTGGACATTCTATTAAAAATAAGACTTTGTATTCAAAATTATTATACTGTAAAATCAAGACCGATTCCAAGAAATGGGGAAAATATCAAAGGAACACTTACATATTTTTTTAAAAATAAATCGTGTCCAATTTGGTCGATTTGAATTTATAGGGATATAATTTAATAATATTTATCTTACGAGTTTCCATATTCATGATAGTTACTATTTGTTGTAAAACTGGTTACTGGTTGCATGGTAAATATATGCTCAATGTATATTATAAATGAGGAGATGGTGAATATTTATTTACCTTTTAGTTAAAATTCGTATAGATAATACCTTCCAGTGTGCAATTTCTATCATGGATTTAACTTTAAGTGGAAATTAAAAAGGCATGGTTTAAATTCAGTGATTGGTATGTCTCTCTTCTAAGTGACCATTGATGATCAAAGAGCGCCTCTCCCAACGAGCCCTATTGAACCCGCATGTCACTGAAACGGGAAATATAACGTTTGATTCCATTTAAACTCACCTGATACTTTATTTTTATATAAATAAACGAAAAATCGTTTGATTGTTTTTTTCAATGGATTTGTTTGTATGCACAAGTACCAGTTAGCTAGCTGTTAACGACTAATCTTAATTAGCTTTGGATGCAATTAAACAGTAAGATACACATACATACACACACATGCATACTTATAGATACATATACATATACACATACATACATACATACATACATACATACATACATACATACATACATACATACATACATACATACATACATACACACATACATACATACACACATAGACAGATACACACATACATAATTACATATACACATACATACATACACAAACACACCAATACATAAATACACACATATATACATACATACGTGTATATATATATATACACATAGAGAGAGTCGAACTCGGTGGTCTTGGGGTAAAGTTCTCTCGCTTCAGCATCTGTGGGTTCAAACCTAGCTGAGGGAGAAGGATTTTTCTTAAGCCATAAAAATCCGTAGCACAACTTCCTTCGGAGGGTAAGTAAACCGTCGATCCCATGTCGATTGTGACAAAAGAACATTTGAAGGTATGTGAATATACCTTTCCTGGCAAATTGGTAGACCATTTTACGCTTACTCATAGAAATTTAGTGTGGAAGGCAACGGGGATCCACCACACTTCTTGAAATCCCCTAGTGGATGGGATTTCTACCAGACAGTGAAGGTAGCAACACTAACCAGCTGAAAGATTGAGTTTATGCCCAGCTCCGGATGAATATAAATCAAAACAACCTCCGAGTTGTTGACTTAAGAAGAAGATACATGCATCCCTTTGTATATTTAATTTCACCATACGTATTTAAAGTGAACCTTTTTTTTAAATGGACTGAACACATCAGTATACGACTTAAAAACTAATTTGAACCATAGGACAAACAGCACTCGGTGCCTCAGGCGAGAATCGAACAAGGAACTTTACGGTCACTAGGCAGACGTGCTAATGGCTGAACTAAAGGGTATATATATCTCCTTCGTACTCTTAAACACGTATGGTTGCTCAATATACTTATATTTTTATTACTAGCCAGCACTTCTAATATACAGCCAACTGGATCAACATGTACTGTACAAACTATAGCACATTGTCCTCAAATGATGTCATGACCACAGGTATATTTAAATGACGTCACACAAAATGTTGGTCGCGTACAGTACAGAGACGTGACATGAAGAGTCTAGCAGTATAAACTCTATTGTTTATTGGTTTATATGTGGCTGAATATAATCTAAGGGTCAGTTTCACAGTCAAACTAATCAGCCCCATGGTGTAGTGATCAGTACATCTGGCTATGAGTCTAGGGATACCGGGTTCGATTCCCAGCCTGTACCTTGGGTATCTTGACATTTAGGGGTTCGGTTAGTTAGGCTTAAGTTAGATTAAGGGCCAGTTTCATAGTCAAATTTAGTATGCGGCGCTATACTAAGTACATGACGACTCCTACCTAAACCAGAATGGAATGGGCCAGTTTCCTATGCGAGAACGACCCATTCCATTCTGACTATGAAACTGGCTCTAAGACTCACACCGGCTCCACAACCTCATAATCACTATCATCATATCATATTATTGCCAGTACGACGTGTAGACAACCTCCATAGGTGTACCCTAGTCAACGTTCTGTGCTACCAAAGCGGAGATAGTTTACATACACAGATGACCTAACCTGGATAACATGTCTCTCCCGTTCATATATGCTATACAATTTAAAAAAAGAAGTCAAGCTTAATACTCCTCAAGTGTGGCCTGATACCAAACACATCAATACCTAACCCAGACAAGAATGCAATGGGCTAGTTAAAGATGCGAAGCTGGCCCATTCAACTCGAGTTTAAGTAGGTGTATTTTGTATTAATTTCAAGACGCACTTGGTGACCTGGTGGTCTAGGGGTAAGGTGTTGGATTTCTGTGCTGGGGGTCCGGGGTTCAATCCTCGGTCCCAGCACAGATTTATCTCATTACCAAACCTTTCCTTCATCTCTGACAAAACGTGTATTAATCACAACTTGTGAATGTGCGGAATTCCAGGCCTCCCTCGTGGTTCGGATTCCACGTTAAACTGTGGGTCCTCCATTTCATCTCACAATCACCTTAACATTACACATTAGCGTAGGTGCGTATAACCCGAACGGGTAGTAAGACGCGGTGCTGCTAATAATAATAATAATTCAAGCAACACTTGAAGCGCACTAAGTCTGACTATGAATATGGCCTGTATGGTTTTAACCTGTTGACATTAAAACTAAACTATTTAATTACCTCTGCCGTTTTGACATGTAGCTTAAGTGAAATGGTTATATTTGTACGTGTAACGAAAATATGGGCTTCATAGAGTGTTGGTTTAGGAGTATTAGCTCAATACATCCTGCTGGAATTATAATTCCAACTTACCGGCAAAACAAACTTGACGATACTAATGCATTGGCGTATGTGCGCATTGACGCGGTAAACACCAGGATTCGAACCAGAACCCCCTTGACCGGTAATTAACCGACCACGCGTGCACGCATACACACACACACACACACCACTTAGCTACGAGGATGGGTATACAATTACACATTGAGGAAGTTTGAATTTAGAGGAAGTGTACCCGTATTTGCATATAGAGAGAGGGGAAAATCATCATCAGTACATTCGACCGTGATTCGAATCCCGAACTCGCTGTAATTTACAGTCTAGTTTAACGCGAAAGTGAGGCCTTATACCATGCTGCCACCAAAGCAGGTTAGAAAGTTTTACTGGACACTTTATCTGCTTTTTGAGTTTCATGACCATCTGTGTAGTATAGTCGTCAGAGTTTCTGGACACAAAGCTAGAGGTCTCAGGTTTGATCCCCTGCACTTCCAGATTGTTTGTGCAGCAATGGTTATCGAAATGGGTCAAATCAGTTAGGATCTACTTGAATGAAAAAGTAGCAGCTCCGGTCTAGAAAACTAAAATTCCGGTCTAGAAAACTAAAATTAACGGCCAGCTGGTTCATCATGCTGACTACAGAACACTCTTTGACCCCATAAGTTGGCACTAAATTTCCCAACAGACGGTGGAATCAAGCTCGGTATGACTCGATTGTGTGTTGACCCCATGAAAGTTTTTTTTTGTTTTTTCTAGTTTCATACGTGTCTCAAATCGTTAAATGTTTAAACTTTAGACGTACTTAGATATATAATAGTACCTTAGAGGATAATACAAACATTTACCTAATATATTCTTACCTTGTTCATGTGTCTCTTAAGTTTAATCCGTCATCAGTTCAAGAGCTAGACGGGACAAAAAGCTTATAACTTAATACTTTCTTTATGATGTAGGGAACACCTAAAATATTATTTGATAATGCCTTATATTTTCACGTTTACACTTAAATTACACAACGAACCGTAAACTATTTTCTTGCCATCAGAGAAACGTTCATTAAAACTGTTCCGCTACTTTGGGAAGGGAGGTACCGCGTTGCAGAGATGAATTTTCGTGCAACCCTCCCCCTTCAAACTCCCACCCCCTTCCACTTTAAACATAGCCTCTTCCGCCTCTTCCCACCCCTATTCAAATTATGAAAGATATAGTGTCTCGACTTAATCGGTGAGAATAAGGTGTGGGGGTGACACGTCAGATAAGTTTACACTGCTTTCTAAAGTAAACGTGCATACAACCAAAACTCGGCATGGAACAAGAGAAAGAGGATGTTACGATAACTTTTTTTTGTATCTGGGTTATAGTTATGGTATGTGTGTAGAAATTATACTTAAGTCTCTTCACTAATTTAAATATTTATTTTTTAGGAAAAAAAAATAGAATCTCCAATAAATATATTGCAGGCTACTTGTCTTTCCTCACAGTGTCTCACTACCCGTTCGGGCTATCTGTATTTCACTACATTAATGAAGAAGAGATAAGGTGGGTATTTATGGGGAGAGATAGTGGTAGACCATATAAAAACACACTTAGTGCACCTGTTCGGGATTTCTATCTCTAGTCTCTCCAGTAGAGGAAAACCAAACTTGGTGAGCTTGACGTTTAGTCCGTATTTTCTTAGCACTACGTCTTACCGGCCATTCGGTTTAAACGCTTACGCACTAATTATGCTAATGATTTTAGGAATGTGGAAGGTAATATTTATAAGAAGTGTACCTGTAGTTGCGTGGAAAACCATTTTGTGAAGACCACCCTCAGTACACCCGATCGAGATTCGAACCTTGATATCCCCATCATCGGAAGTCTATTCTACAGTGAAAGTAGCGCCTTAGACCATGTGGCCAATGAAGTGGGTGATTCGGATTATTGAAATCCTAGATTATTGATTATGGGGATAGACCTATGTTATATTAATTTGCATTAAAATGTTAGATAATGGATTTTGAGTGTGAGCGTTGCGTGAGTTGTATTTTATGACATGGAACTTTAAAAAAAATTCTTTTTTTATTTTATAGGGTAGAAAAAAATTTGGTTCCATGAACGTTTATTGTCTACTTGCCAACAATAAGATTTATACAAGCTATTCTCATGAATAACCAAAATAGTCCGAGCTATGGTATACTTCCAAAAAATACATTTACATACACAAATACTTCAATTTATAAATTAATATATATGTCTGAGTGACAATTTGTTGAATGATTTAGGAAGCTGTGCTTTTTATTTCACAGCTATGATATATGTTAAGCTCGCAGAGTAATACTGAAATATATTTACGTGAGAAACCTTATTTTTATTTGCCGCTATGTGACTGGTAAGAAACAGCGATTTATGAATTCTAAAATATTGCATTAAAAATAAACATATCATGTATCCATGTATCAAACTCAGCACCTTTGGCATTGCGTAGTACCTCTATGAAATATTCAAATACTATTTAATGAAATATCTACCCACAGCGGTGGATACGTGGTCTAGATGTCAAGGCTAGCTTAGTTTAATCTTCCGGTAGCTGAATGGCCTGGGTTTCGATCTCAAACGGTTTTAGTGGGGTTGTTTTATCGCTAAGGCTTCCCACTGTATGTATGTATGTATGTATGTATGTATGTATGTATGTATGTATGTATGTATGTTATGTATGTATGTATGTATGTATGTATGTATATATGTATGTATATATGTATGTATGTATGTATGTATGTATGTATGTATGTATGTATCTATGTATGTGTGTATGTGTGTATCTATGTATGTATGTATGTATGTATGTATGTATGTATGTATGTATGTATGTATGTATGTATGTATGTATGTATGCATGGATGTAGGTATGCAGGTATAAAGGTACGTACGCATGCATGTTTGTGGCTTATATATGTAGTAAAATAGTTTTTTATTGTTTTACTAAACACTTAACTCGTGTAGGCTAGTATTAAAGGTTTGTTCTATATTTAACCTAAACACAACACGCGGTTGGCTATATCTCAACTACCTAATTAACTCTTTTTATGCATATGTATTTACGTAGTTTTTATAATCAGGGCCTAAGAAACTATCTGTTTATCATAAAATGATCCCAGACTAAACAAAAAAACCAAACTACAGACACTTAGTGTATTATTATATCATACGAGAATTTTCTATGAGCGAGAGCGAAAGGGCTTACCAATTGTACAGGGAAAGGTATTTTCACATATCTTCCAATGTTCTTTTACGCTAACCAATCGGCATGGGACCAACGGCTTTACTATCCCTCCGTAAAAAGCCATGCTAGAGAATTTTATCACTAAAAAAACAATTCTTAAACCTTGGATAGGTTTGAACCCACGGTCATCGGGCCCAAAGGCGAGCACTTTATCCCAAGACCACTGAGGTCGCCAACTGATAGTTAATCTATAACTTCCCGAAAGACTGCTCGTTTGACAGCAATAAACCAAACAAAGCTTTTGTGGGTAGGAAGGTTGTTATTAGGATGGGCACTATCGAATGATTTAAACTATCAAATAATAAATATATTTTTTTCCAAACTAACGAATGATCATTCGATAGTTTTCATTCGATAGTTACCAAGAGCCGCGTATTCGAATGAAATTAACTTTCTATTCGCTCTCAGCAGCTGATCGATAGTCAACTTTTCGCGCGTCATAATATATATAGCCAACAAAGTTGACTATTCAACAATAAGGTATATTATCAATATCATTGCCTCTGGCTTGTGCCGTGTAACGCAAAAAAAAAGTAAGTTATCTTCTGGTGTCGGAAAAAAAATACTCCAAATTATTCATTGTGCTTTACTGTATTGTGATCCCTAATGGCTATCATACAAAAGCATTAATATGCTGTCGCTATGGTAGATATGTTTAAAAACCATAATTAGAATATTAATATTACGTTTAAAAAGTAGGCATATAAAATTATGAAAATTGGATCAGTAAATTAATTTTATCATTCAATTTGTAAACACATAAAAATGTGTATACAATAATAATAATAATAATAATAATAATAATAATAATAGGATATTTGACCACTCAAGTTTATTGTAGGCCTGCAGGTGAGAGCACGTGTTACTGCTCCCCAAAAGTGGACCTTATTGAAACGAATATTTTGTGAGACTATGACAAGTAAAATATTCAAAGCAGTAATGTTGTCTATTGAGCGTAAACAACGGGAATGAATTTGAATTATTTTCTATCGGATAGTTATTAGTCTCCCTTGCGGGGTTTTTCCTACATAATTCATCTCCATTATTCGCTCTTAGTAGTTATATTAAAGTATTTTAAAATTGATCCTGCTATTATAAATGTCAAGTTTCTAACAAAATAAATAGTAAGTACTGTACATTTCTCTCTGAGGTTATGTACAAAGAGTCTTAAAATTATAAATGGCTATATTTTAACCGGATAATTAAATGATATATTTCGGGCTACCGTCAAAGTTGTGTTTCCTTCACAGGTTTGTCTTTCCCAATTAAATTCAATTTATCTAAATACAGCGATGGTAAACTTGTTTTTATTGAGATTTTAATATCACTAAGGGATATTAACTAAAATTCACTAAGCGAGTATGTTATCTATTTGTTCTTAAAGTGTCCATAAAACACAAAAATCACGCTGTAATATTATAATCAACATCACCAAAATATAATGTCTACGTGAGCTTAAACTTGTTAACTCTAAGTGTCCCAGATCGTATTCGAGTCAATGGTATGGCATTGGGGTTTCTTATTTCACAGTGATTAAATTATGGAATGAAAACTGAATGCTGTGTTTGCTGTTCTAGAATCGAGATAGTTTGTAAGTCACAGGTTAGTGAATTAAAGTAAATAAGTGAAGCTAGTCAGGTGTATAAAAACAATTATAAAAATAATTGAACTTTTATTGAACTATGGTGTACGAACGAGTAAGCTCTTAGCATAACCCAAGGCGTATAACCCGAATAGGTGGTCAGACGTGGCGCTAGAAAAAATAACATAAGCATCTCTTATTAAAAGTTAGTTATTAATTAATTTAATTTTTTTAAATATGGGGCTAGCCGCAAGTCCCTGGTATAGATTATTGGCCAGTCACACAATTCTGTACGTGTATAGTGTAGACCCTGGTAAAGATAATTGGCAAGTCACACAATACTGTATGTGGATAGTCAGATTGTAGACCCTGGTATAGATTATTGGCAAGTCACACAATGCTGTATGTGGATAGTCAGATTGTAGACCCTGGTATAGATTATTGGCAAGTCACACAATGCTGTATGTGGAGAGTCAGATTGTAGACCCTGGTATAGATTATTGGCAAGTCACACAATTCTGTATGTGGATAGTCAGATTGTAGACCTTGGTATAGATTATTGGCAAGTCACACAATTCTGTATGTTGATAGTCAGATTGTAGACTCTGGTATAGATTATTGGCAAGTCACACAATGCTGTATGTGGATAGTCAGATTGTAGACCCTGTGTATAGATTATTGGCAAGTCACACAATTCTGTATGTGGATAGTCAGATTGTAGACCCTGGTATAGATTATTGGCAAGTCACACAATACTGTATGTGGATAGTCAGACTGTAGACCCTGGTATAGATTATTGGCCAGTCACACAATTCTGTATGTGGATAGTCAGATTGTAGACCCTGGTATAGATTATTGGCCAGTCACACAATTATGTATGTGGATAGTCAGATTGTAGACCCTGGTATATATTATTGGCCAGTCACACAATTCTGTATGTGGATAGTCAGATTGTAGACCCTGGTATAGAATATTGGCCAGTCACACAATGCTGTATGTGGATAGTCAGATTGTAGACCCTGGTATAGAATATTGGCAAGTCACACAATGATGTATGTGGATAGTCAAATTGTAGACCCTGGTATAGATTATTGGCAAGTCACACAATTCTGTATGTGGATAGTCAGATTGTAGACCCTGGTATAGATTATTGGCAAGTCACACAATGATGTATGTGGATAGTCAGATTGTAGACCCTGGTATAGATTATTGGCCAGTCACACAATTCTGTATGTGGATAGTCAGATTGTAGACCCTGGTATAGAATATTGGCAAGTCACACAATGTTGTGCGGGATCCGCCAATCAGCTTAGCTTAATTTAGTGTCTACTAGTGCTTCTACAACCACATTTCTATTTACGTATTTTTATTTTGATTAAGATTACTTAAACCTCTCACAAAGAAATCCTAAGTTCTAAGCGAGCTCTACCCCACGAATGAACTCTTGTACTAATCTTCTCACATCCACGAACCGACATTGAAAGCAGTTTCGGATGTAAGTTCTATGTCATGCTGTTGATAAATGGCGCTATTAGCACTTTATACGGGGTAAGAGGCAAGAATACAAGGGGAATATGAAGACTACCCGACAATTTCAGGAGGAAGAGTAGAAAGAGAAGACTCCCATTGAATAGTAATGAAACACAAGTTCGGAGGAAACTTGAATCAAGTCCTTTATATGGTCTTCCTCGTTTGCGCATACTATTAATATAAATGGTAAGTGATAGCGTAACTTAGATTACTTCAGCTCTTCCGTTTGATATATGAGGAATTTACGATGAAAGGTTTTACTGTACTTGGGGAGTGTTCTTTATGTGGTTTTTTTTATGACGTAAACCGAGGTTCATTTTTAAATGACGTGACCTACATGTTCTATTGTTTGGTATCATAATTTATTAACTGCTGGTAAAGATTCATACTTTGGGTTTTTATTTATTTCCTCGCCGCATCTCTCTACCCGTTCGGTCCACGCACTAATTTATTTATAATATATTAATCATTTATTACGATAGTGGTGTGAGGAATATACTTTATAAAAAAAACTGTATGCCTACTTACTTTCGGAAAAATCACCCTCATTAAACGTGTCCATATTTCAACTCCCGACCTCCCCATCATTGGAAAAACAGGTTAAATGAGCTTATCTTATTATGAGAGTCAATTTATTTGGAGAAAATAAAGCGTGTTGATATGTGGCTTGAAAAATAATTTTTATTGAGTTTTATTGATGTGAGTTAGTTTAATTATTAATGGTAATACACTGACGTGTGTTTCACTCCACAACGCTCAACTAAAATAAACTTTTACACATGGTGAAAACCTATGATAGAAAAGAGATTTAACTCTTAAGACAGTTTTCATCTTAAATAAACTCTCTCTCGAGATTTTAAGAAACTATATTTTTAATGGAGTCCTAAAATGTGCTTTATTTTATATTATATTCTGTATTATTTCCGTATGCATATGCATTTATTCAGAGCCTAAAAGGATTGACCATTTTTCTTAAAAGCTGGTGTATTTATTTAGGACACAACGAAAGTGGCAGTGGAAATAGAAGATTAATGATATTTTACCTAAAGCATAAACACAAATTGCCCAATTAATTTATTTGATTAAATTTGGTTCATTCCTACTGTACAGTAAACCCTGCATAAAACTAATGTATAGTAAAAAAATGTTCACAAATACAACATACGAAATTCAGCTTTTCATATTTTTTTAAACATTTGAAGATACAGTGCACAAATTTTATACGCGATTTTGAGCAAAAATTATAATTAAAAAAAAGCCTTATGAAAATAAATATAGTCAAACCTGTAAATTAAGGACACTTTTATTTAAAACCAAATATATATTGTATTTTTCAAATTATTCTTTAAAAATTATTTCTTTCAATTGTATTAATTTATAGAATCAAAAATGGCATGAAAATTTTAAAAATATTTTCTGAACCAAATGTTTAAAACATATTTTTTAACAGATTATCAGAATCTGAGTCAATGGATATTTAAAATAATAACACCTTGATCAAAACCTATAAAACCTAAAAATATCGTTTTGTGTATATAATTCTTTCCCTTTATTTCATATGAGTTTTCTGCTGAAAAATTATCAAATCGAACCATATTATTCAGATCTGCAAGAAATATTAAATGCTCGGAAAGATGTATATTTTGTATTTAACATAACGATTTTAAGTGCAAGGCAATATTTTTGAATCGTTATAATGAATCTCTTTGGTAGGATTTAATAAAACATATGTTCTAAATGTTTATATCATTTCGTGATTTAAATAATATATGAAGAGTCTTATGTAATATATTAATACACTACATCTACTTTGCAAAGCGATAAAGGTTTTTAACTCGTTTCCTAACAAAAGTAATAATCTTTAAATAATATATAAATCGATGAAAAGTGGCAACATTGAAAAATGCTCACTATAGTTGTATCACAAAGTGTCAAAATTGGCACTATATATATATATATATAATGTTTTATAGCTATACACACATGTACAGTATTTCTACTGTCCTATTACGTATAACAGGATATTCATATTAGTAAGTAGTAGAGTATATATATATATATATATATATATATGTGTGTGTGTGTGTGTGTGTGTGTGAAGAGCATTTCATTCTGAAAAGAAGAGAATATTGTGAAGTAAATTATTATTATTATGGTATATTGCATTAAAATTGGATTACTTCGCAATATACAGTCATAAGTATAGTTTATACAGTATATGTAATATTAATATTTTATATATTGTATTAATACGAGAGATGCTGTGTTAGCACTGAGACTTTTAGTGAAAAAAGATTTGAAAAAGGAAAGCAGGCCTACATGGTTTCTGTAGAATTGTTAAAAGTGTTTGATAAAAAAGATTAAAATCTCAGCTATTAATCAAAGCACTTTTTGAAGGCAAGAGAGAAAATAAAAGTCTAGCAATTTTCGTAAAATTCTACAAATAGAACAGAGGTACCAGTATGAAATGATATGCATAGTTTAATTGAAACAAAGTTTAATTATTCTAATTGCTTAAAACACTATTTTACAATTGCATAAAAGAGTGAAATTAAAAATAAACAAAACCTATTATACCCAGAACAATTGAATTGAATTTGGAAGAAGAGCACTCAACAATGTTAGTTTATTTGACTTAATATTTGTTAAATGTTAAATTGGGGTGGGGGGGAACTAACCTAAAGACAGACTGAAATTAATAATGTAGTCAAAAAAGCTTAAAAAGGAACAATTTAGTGGGAGTACTGTGGCCTATCAGCTGCAACTACCAATGAACGAATGTCCAGCTCTGCTGTTGCTAATCTCCAGCAAGGAAGAATCTGCAAGTTGACTTCTGTCTGATTTTGAATGAATTTCATAGAAGAAATAAAACTTTCGCATATGTACGTGCTCCCAAACATTAGAGTATTTTATAGTCCAATTTGTCTTAAGTTTGGGTATTTTTCGCTGGATAGCATTTAAAAAAAAATCGTGATCCTTTTTCTTGTCTGGTCTGTAGAAACGTATCGACGTGTAGATCGCACAGCTCAAGCTATAGGTGTTGTTATTGTTCCTCGATTATAGCACCAAGAGGATTCATGTAAAGCTGTACACTGCTTTTCAGTGTTTCAGTTTCCTGGAATTGTGTGTTGAGTTCTTCAATGATCTCTTGAATGTGTGAACTGAAATATGACAAATCTATAGTTTCCTGGTCTTTCTCCGCCGATAATTGTAGACAGCAAGGAAAATGTGTCAATTCATTGTTTTCTAAAGAACGTTGGACATTTTTTTACCTTGTTTCAAAATCCATTTACAATTACCACCATATCTGATACCACTGGATTTCTTCCTTGAAGACTCAGTTTAAGGTGTTAAGGTTATTTGTTATGTCTGTTAGAAAAGCTAACGGCTTTAAAATTCTGGGCTTTGAATTTCTTCTTTTATTTCTGTGGAATCAGACGAGACAAACTTATTAAGGAATTCAGGGATTTCTTTGCGAATAGCAAAAATCCATTCAAGGCACTTTCCTGCACTCAACCACCTTACTTGGTTGCACAGCAGCAAATATCCATATTCTACCTCAATTTTCAGGAAAAACTGCTTTGGTCGTCTATGCAAAAGGGGTAGATTTCTACCTATTAACATATTAATAACTTTAACCACAATCAGTTTTCTTAATTGATCTCTGGTGAATGAGACAGTGGATCATAGGACACGCTACGCCGTTATATTTTAGCAATCCCGTCAGACCTGTCTTCTCCTCTGTCATTGCTGGCACTCCATCTGTTACAATGGCTGAACATTTACTGCCTACAGTTCTGTCAACAGATTTTTTAACAGCATCATGAATGTCCATCCCTTTTGTTGTTCCTTGAAGAGAGCAGACATCAAATAGCTCCTCTTTACTGCTGAATTCTTCGAAGGTGGTGCGTATAGATATTAATAGCTGACTGAGAGCTGACTGGTCAGTGCTTTCATCAAGGCAAAGGGAGAAATGCACGCTTTCTTTAACCAATTCAATCAGATATTTTTCTACTTGTTCTCCCATATCAATGATCCTTCTCTGCACATTTTGGTCGTAAAGTGGTACTGATTCAAATTTATCAGCCATTTTAGCATCTCCAGAAGCCTTTGCCATTTCCATAGCACACTTTTTTTTAGCCGTACTGCCTTCAGTAAAGGTTTTTTTTCGTACAAGTTCAAGTGACACTGCGTATGAGATGTGCATAAAAGATGACTGATTTAGTAAGAATTTACTTAACATACCCGTTTGCTGTTTTAATTACTTTTTGAAGTTTGTAACCAGTACGTGTCGAGCTTCTTCCTTATATGTTGCATAATTGTTCTCATGCATTGTTGTTTAACATTGTACTCCTTCGGTACAGACACAATTTGCATGCATACCAAGCACTAAATCTTCCCACTGTTGTTAGTAATTAAATAGTCACTCTCCCAGCTTTCCTTGTAAATTCTGTTTTAACTTTCAATTTTGCGATTCTTTGAGTTTCCGCTCATTTTTTACTGACGTAAAAGACGCAAGCAACGGTACACTTTACACTCGACTCAAAGCAAAGCCGCCAAAATGGACACTAGCTCATGAAACTTCACTACACGTCAGACAAGCGCGACTGAGCGTGAGTGGAGGAAGGAGGAGTAGCCAGCAAGCTTGCTGGGCGAGTCTATTGTTATGTGAGTGAAGGGGAGAAAGGTCAATGGAGAAGCCCAACTACTCTTGCCGGGTACTGCACTGTGCGATGCAGTGAGATGCTTCTAGAACAGCTGATTAGTAATTCTTTATCAACTTAGTTTGCTCATTTTTGCCTTATGAAAATTAATAAATTTTTTGAACGAGCAATGAAATATTTTTTGTAACTTTTCTTGAGATTTTCTTTTTAAGCTTGCGTGGGCCGCAAAAAGGGGCCTTGCGGTCTGCCAGTTGGAAACCCCTGGTCTTGATGGAACATCTCAAATACATAAAAGGTGTACGGCAAGTTTCTGTACCATCACCAGCCGTATGTAATGCATACATCCAATCTGCAGTGGATGAATTACGTGAAAAGCAAAAGGTGGAAAGACGCATGAAGGCAAAATATACATGCTGAAATTTGCGAGTGACAGCTCTTATAGGATAGTCGTAAGAAGAACTTTAAAACCTCACAGGGTAAATGGAGTGAGTGTTTGCATCACATACGTTGAGTATCACTAAAGGGACTAAAGTAATAGTTTGCAGTAAAGTGTCAACACACGAGCCAAAATTACTTTATCAAATATTGATGTATTTGTATATTTAGGAAGCAGAAAACAAGCGATTGGTGATGTAAAATGATATGTGTAGGATGCAACAAACCAAGAAGGCATTTACTATTAAAAAATAGTCTGTTGGAAAGCAAGAAGACTAGTATGAGGACAAGCAAAATATTTTTTGAAGACTTTTGTTTCAAGCATTGAACTACACGCAGGTGAAACTTGGACGGTAATGACCGGAAAAAAAAGGATATAAGCACTATAAATGTGGTTTTATAGACTAATAATGAAGATAAATGGTACATAAGGTAATACAAATCAAGAAGTTCTAAGAGAATAGCAAGAGAAGAAAGACAACTTTGGCAGAGACTGAAAAAAGAAGGGTCGCATTTATTGGGTACATTACAAGACATCAGGGTCGTCTTCATACCATTCTAGAAGGGACTATTGAAGGAAAGAATGCTATGGATCGAGCAAAGGAGATATTCATAAAACAAGTGATGTAAGGTATGTAAGGCATGTAATATGTATATTGTAGAAACTATCAGGGAATGAAGAAAAAAATCAAGAATAAGGGAAGAATGGAGGGCTTCTGCCAACCAACCTAAGAATCTACAAGGTAACAGCGGTTCTAGCAACATTCTAAGCCAATGTTCTAAATATTATAATCTTCTGCATCATAAATCAAAATAGACATTGCCCATTTGATAAATACCCCTTCACAACACATTTTCCAAGTTCTCAATCTTTGGCTTTATCAAGTGTGTGTTTCTAGATTATTATATTAGTGCTAAACGTATTACTGTTTTTTTGGACTAAACAAAAGTTACACTTCCATTATTCTTGATTTTGTGGGTAATTTTTAACATAATCTATTCTAATCCGTTTGGAAAGATGACAAAAATAAAAAAGCACATCAAGTGTCCAAGATATGGTATGAACCCCTGCCTAGCTTTTTTATTTTGATAACTAGGGGCATTTAACGTGAACCTGATGTACCAATTTATTATATAGTCATATTACTCATAGTCTGACTTAATTCTAGAGAAGATGGAAAGTCCTGTACTCCAGTCATCAATGATTAACCAATGTAAAAGGGTAAACATCAAGCTAAAGAATGATTTTTTTTCTTTTAGCTATTGCGGGTATAGAGCCCAGTAATGTTAGCTCAGTAAGTACACTGAATTTTGACTTAGCTAAAATATCAAATTTTAAACCTCTAATCCTAGGCCTGGTGGAACATTTTCGTTTGTGGCAAGTAAGACATTTATTGAATTTAAATTATATAGTCCCTGGTTTAAATAATGGATTTAAAAACCATACTACGTACAACGCCATGGTTATAAATACAGGTTTGATAGGGATGATATATTTTGTTTTAGAGGAAGCGCATCCGTATGAGCGTGGAGAGAAAATGGGAAAACTTGAGTGAAAAATCTTGTGTGGAAAACCATTCCCAGTGTACTAGGCTGAGATTCAAACCCTGACCTCCTTATAATCCAATTATCCAGTCTATTGCCTATTTCGAACTTGTGCCTTACATTGTTTGAATATCGGTACAAGTTTTAAACGGTAGATGGGATTCCCTGACTTACTTGGTTTTCAATAATATGTATTGATTATTATAGTTTAAAATACAGAAAAAATGACACTTTTTATCTAACTAGTTCCAAAATATATTTGTGTATATTATTTGAAAAACATTTAAAAAATAGTATAATTAAAATTAAGTCTTATGCTTTTTAACTTGTATAATATTAATGTTATTTTGACTTTAGAAAATCGTGCTTAAGCTAATTAAATTTTAATTGCTAATGTTTATTTAAGGTTATACTATATTATATTTATAATGTAATCGGTTATTTTAGTCATTTTATTGAGTTTTGAGAAATTANTTTTTTTTTTTTTTTTGAGCTAGAGGGTTCATGCAGCCTTCTTGTTTTTCCCCTGTTTCTGGTCTATCCACTCTACAAACTTAACATGTAACGTTTAAACCTACCTGTTTCAATGGCCACATTGTATAAGGCGTCATTATCATGTTATACTAGACTGTTGATGACAGGGAGATCGGAGCTCAAATCCCAATCGGGTGTACAGAGGGGAGTTTTTCCAAAATAGTTTTTACCCTCCCTACACCAAAATGAGGGTACACTTCTTTTATCTTCAACCTTCCTCATCCCTAGCTCATTAGTGTAATTAATATATATGAGTATAACTTGAACAATTAGACGTGGCACAAAAAAAAAAGATTAAAGCTTGAAAATGTTTTAGTAATAATGACTAATCAAAATACAGAAGTTTACCGTCAATATATTTTTTCTGTCTGTTTACTTTGTTACACTACTATGCTATCTAAGATAAAGGTGGAAGTAACAACTTGACAGTATTATCAGTTGTCTGGAAATAGAATGATGAACTATAATATGAAATAAACCTCTTCAGCGCACTGGGGTGGCCAGCCCACTGGAACAGAGTCCTCCACACTATCACCCTGGCTGTGTCCCAGGCTAAACACTCGAACCGCGAGATAAGATATAGTTCATCCGTGTCTTGAGAATGAATCCTCACGACGTCTGAAAGCTATTCTCCTCTAAACTCTACCCCGAAAAATATATTCTTCCTAATCGCGAGAGTCCCAGGATTCCTCGTTAGCGGAATGCGGCGACGCGGTAGAATTTAACAAGCGCTCCGTCGGGAGGGAAAGGCCCTTGGGAATACATTATTGGAGGCGCTTAGGAATGGCGCTTGGTATGGATTCAGATTAATGGCGAGGTGATTCCGACCGATACTGCGGATCAAACACCTGCGTTGTTTCACAGATGAGGTCTTTGGCCTCGGTGATGTGAGTCCGCGGTTAAGAACCTATCTCACAACCGATTAACTGAGATATTAGATACAAAACTGGGTTCGAATCAGAAATACGATACAGGTACTGCGGTTTGACTGATTTTCATTCTTCACTTTGCGACACCTAGATTGAGATCAGTGAAAAATACTAGTTTATTTTTTATTTTAAAATAACAGTTTTCAATTTTGTTGTATGTGTCTAAATATGATAAGATGAGACTTNCCCAATAAAGTTTTACATTTTGTCATTGATAGGCAAAGTATAATACTTACTAAGGAGGTGACTTGTAGTACAATATTTGGTGTGTAAAAATGATTTTAAACAAAAAGTCAAGAGTATATTCAAAAGTAAGAAAGTCATAATGATTAAATAATTGATATATAGAGTCAAAAGGTACTATACCAATAAAAATTAGATTATAATTAAAATTATATGGAAGTTTACAAATGTGTGGCATAAGTAGGAAAAAAGATGGGAGTAAATAAACAGTCCAAATATATTAAAGTAGTGATGTCATATAGGCCTACTTACTGTATGGAACAAATGGTGATAATATTTTATTTTAAAAATATTATTAAATTGAGATAAAATATTATCTACAAAAGGAATGATAACTTAAGATAACCAACTTAAGAGTTAAAATTAAGAAGTAACATTCATGAATTTATGTATATAGAATGTAGCTTTGCTACGATCATAAATGTAAACAATAAATAAAAAAAATTGATGGTTAATATGTGTTAACCTTGTTTGATAATTATTATTCCATAGAAGATGGGCTTATTACTAAATTACTTCAAGGAGCAAGGGACTAATTTCATCAACAAAAATAATACATTTTTTTTAATTATGGTAATACAAAGTTACATTTTATATATATAAAAATTAATTAATGTAGCTTCTTTACAATTTTATATTTAATTTTAACTCCATATTTGGCACCTTAAGTCATCATTAATTTTGTAGGTCTAATTTCATCAAAATTTTATAACCTTTTTATATAATATAGTATAATCATATCTTATAGTTCCTTAAATTGTATATAGGCATCACTATTTTAGTATATTTGGACTTTTTGTAATAAAAAAGGTTTATTGAAAAATGCACGTATACACTTTCATAAAATACGATCATTATGAATCTATATTCATACTCTTTATATTGTTAAAATAAATGCATGATAAGATACAATCATATCCTTTTTAACAAAAGTATTTTTGTTTGAATCATGAGCTATTTTACATCTACCACCGAGGGTTTGTATTAATTTTCCTCCTGGATAATGTGAGGGCCATATTCTCAGGGATCGAGGGCCGCCGTTTGAACAACACTGGTTCCCTTTGGCACTGAGGTGGGTGTGAAATTAGTAGATTCAACGTGCGTTCCACTGGTCTCAGGATAATGAGAGCTGTCAAGTGGAAGTTAGACACACGAAAGTGGTGTCACGGAGAAAAGTTTATCTACGGTGGTGGTGTTGTCTGGTAATATGCCTGTCACGCGTTTTATGTAACTATTTCTGAATAATAATACAAATTGCACAAAAATACAGGTTTAGTCACAATTATAGGGTTGTTTATTCGACTAGGATGACCAGCGGTTCAATATAGTACATTTTAATTTAGAGATTTTTTCCTAACTGTGGCGTACCAACTTTGAACCCATGTTAAACAATCGCCGGTGGACAGGCGGACAAAGGTGTCAGTCTCTTATTGCCTGGTTTCCCGGTGATGTGTAAGTTGTAATTAAAATCCCAGGCTGGATATTTTGCCATCCCCCCCTGAAAAAATTGCAGGCATTCTTTCTCTAATATTAATCCTTCCTGCTCCCTTCCTTCTGTGCAGTGCGGAAAGCCCAGACGGGTAGTAGGATGCGGAGCATGGAATATAGGCTAAGAGAGAGAATGGACCCTCCATTTTTACCAGTTTTTTGGGACAATCTTTTGAAGAGGAGACCACTACAGTATTGGCTTCAATATCCCTCTCAACCAACTGGAATCTATCTTAATAAAAGAGTCAAGTCTATACAGCCATACAGCCCAGCTCCATATGTGAAGAGGGATTCCGTCGGTAGATTTGGAGGGAGAACGAAATAAATCCCCGTGCAGCATTTGGCACTCTTGGTAGAAATGAATGGACCGCAGATGTTAACATACCGTGAAACAAAAGGTTCTTTTCTCTTTAAATATTGACTTCTCTCTTATTCCCGCCCACCGCCTCAAAATGAAAGGTTCTCGGACAAAAATCTTCCGAAGGATCGCTTCAATTTCAAAAGAAGGGTAAACTTCTTCATGCGAGATGAATTGGTTACTTTATTGAACTTTTTTTATTATTATTATTTTTTCTCTCTCCCCAACGGTCTTTTTGTTCATAGTTTTGTAGCAATGACTGCAACTCGATTGTTTTTTGGAGTGTTGCCAACTTAAAAGTGTTTTAGTTCCCAGCATGGGCTCGAATAAATTCTTTATCGGGATGGTGGGGTTGTTTAGGGAAGTTGGAGGGGATCGCAATTTATAGCTTTGTTTTCGTCTGGGGTGTTTTTCAGTTAGCTGTGTTTAGTCCTTAAAAGTATTTTTTTAAGAGAAAATAAACTTGGGTGAAACCGGCAGGGCTGGCAGCTCCCTGAGAGGATACAGCTCCACTAGATACTTGCATCGGTGGACACGTGGTCTAAGGTGTTAACCAAATAAGTTTTACTGGTTTTCCAGTGAGCCTTAGGTCAAGGTCCCAACCCTCTAATACACACCCTATTATTATGAGTAGAACCAGCCCCGTGGTGTAGTGGTCAGAACTCCTAGCTTCTAGTATAGAGATCCCGGGTTAAATTCCCGGCTGGTATCGAGGGATTTTATTTCGAAAGTTGAATCATTCTCGTGGCACCAGGATTGGTTTACTTCATAAGTTAGATTAAGATCTTAATTGGCTCCACCTCATCATATTCACTACCATCATCTTCTTAGTTCATCGGGATATGGAAAGAGCCTCCATGAAAAGTATCAAAGTTCTACTATTACATCCGGGTGTCACCCGGGCAAATTAGTACTGGCTATTTTTTCTCAAATTGAGCTACATATTGATGTAACCTCGACTGTGTTAATGTTCTTACCTCGTTTCTTGTACAGCAATATTGTTTATTTAATTGTTCGAGGTATCATTATTTAAATCCATTACTCGATTACTCACATTATTATTATTAGCACCGCGTCTTACTACCCGTTAGGGTTATACGCACTTACGCTAATGTGTAATGGTTGGGTGATTGTGAGATGAAATGAAGGACCTACAGTTTAACGTGGAATCCGAACCACGGTGGAGGCCTGGCATTCCTCACATTCACAAGATGTCTTGTCAGAGGTGAAGGAAGGTTTTGGTAATCAGATAAATCTTTGCCGGGACCGAGGATTGAACCCCGGCCGCCAGCACAGAAGTCTGAAACCTTACCCCTAGACCGCCAGGTCACCGATTACTCACAAACATATTACTATTCCCATGGTCTGACAGGTCACTCTCGAACTTTACCAGATTTCTGGTGACAGGGGAGTCAATGTTCGAATCCCAGCCGGGTTTAATGAGGCTGTTTTTCCATAAACAGTTTCCATTTTCTTTCTCCACTCAAATTCTAGTAGTCTTCATTTAAAATTCTACCTTATTCATCCCTACTTCACTAACGTAATTAATATACTTGTATAGCTCGAGCCACTCAAAACACAACATTATTTATTGGTGTTAAAGCTAAAGCATATGTTCGATGTACAGCCATTTAATGTTAGAATAGTATTTAATAAAACCATTTGTTGACTGAACTGTTTACTCAAATCCCCCGCGTGTTTAACATTTTGTCAGAAAAGTTCTTCTCAGATAATGTAAAGGTTAAATTTTCAAAATGTCCGTCATATTAATTATAACAGATTACAAAGCATCGCGTCTCTACCAGTAATTTGTTTTTAAACGCCGACAATGTTTGTCATAGCAAAAAAAAAAAAAAGTGAAGGTTTTCCGGTTGAAAACAACAAACAACAGTTTAAAATAATATGAGCGCTGAAGCCTCTATAGCTGCGGTTTATTTCGGATTCCCCCATTCCCCTTTCGACAAAACTACACCCTAAAACATCAAATTGAGGAGCGCAGATGAACATTAGACACAAGCGACAGCTTAAACATTATCAGTGGTCGCGTGATCTAAATAGGCATCACTCTTGTAACATACTGGATTGCCAGTGTTCGAATCCTGGTCGCGTGTACTCAGGGTGATTTTTCATAAATGATTTTACACTCTTCCATCATATCGGGGAAAATATGCTTTAATTTTTACCTTCCTCATACTTTTTTCTCTATTAGTATTTTAAGTTCACTTTCTTAACCTACTGGTGACCTGGTGTTCTAGGGGTAAGGTATCGGCCTTCTGTTCTGAGGAGCGGGGTTCAGTTCCCGGTCCCGGCACAGATTTATCTGATTACCAAACCCTTCCTTCACCTCTGACAAGAAGTGTATTATTCACAACTTGTGAATGTGGGGAATGCCAGGCCTCCACGTTAAACTGTAGGTCCTCCATTTCATCTCACAATCATCCTACCATTACACATTAGCATAAGTGCGTATAACCCAAACGGGTAGTAAGACGCGGTGCTAATAATAATAATCTTAACCAACTGATTGTATCAGCAACTGGCTTACAAACTAGCTTAACTCTAATACAAACTTAGCACTCAATTATGAAGCCATCTATTTATCACTAAGAAGAGGAAAGACCCCCATTTATTCAATGATAATGTTTTCGGTCAAGCCGGGAATCGAACCCAGGATTCTTGAGTTCAAAAGGCAGAAGCACTGCCGTCTAATCTAAGTAGTAGTACAAGGTGTTTATAGAACTAGACCAAATATTATCAATTAAGTTTATTAGAGATGTTGTAGAATGAGTTGTGAGAGAAATTATCTAGGATGCCGGAGTTCGGTCCCAGCCGGCTGTACATAGAGTGGGGTAGTTTTAAGTCGTGACTTTGATTCTATATATATTATATAAACGTAGCTTCTTCATGTTCCTGTTCTTTTAGACTATACAAATCACTGCTATAACTTATAGTTAAAAGGTATGTATAGCAAACCTATTCATTGTGAAAACACCCGTTTTGGTGGCCGCATTGTCTAAGGTGCAACTATCGCAATATACTAGACTGCCGATGACGAGTAGATCGTGGTTCAATTCTGGTCGGGTGTACTTAGCCTTTTCCTAAATGTCTCCCAAGCTCTCTCAACGTAAATATAGGTAGACTTCCTATAAATTCAACCTTCCGCGTCACTAACCCATTAGCGTTATTAGTACATAAGCGTACAACCTGAATGGGTAATAAGACGTGGTAATAAAAAATATACTCCGACAAACGTTTTAATAGATATTATTTATTTCTACTCTGTCCTTGAAAGTTAGCTATTATTAAGAATATAAAACTCAACCCGCCTCGGTGGCTAAGTTGGCTAACGCGCTAGTCGTGTTGAGCTCGACCGACGATGACGGGGATATCGAGGTTCGAATCTCGGTCGGGTGAACTGGGGGTGGGTTTTCCTAAATGGTTTTCCATTCTCCCTCCACGCAAATGCGGGTTCACTTCCTCTAATTCATCCTTCCCAATTCCCAATCCATTAGCGTAATTAGTACTCAAAAGCGTATAACCCGAACGGGTAGTAAGACGCGGTGCTAAATAATAATAAATAGGAAAATCAGGAAGGAGCTTTAAAAGAAAATATAAACGGTTCTTGCAGTCATTATTGATAGTGTCTTACTGTATTAATTGTGTTATTCTAAAGGTAATGAAACAATATATAAAAAGTGACAGCTATAGATCACATAGCTTGAAGTATGAATACATGAAAGTATATATATATAGTAGCTTTTATAGCTGCCAGATAAGTACTCTTCCTATGATAATACTATAATAATACTTATCCCCTCGTATCCGTTCGGGTTATACGCTCAAATACTAGTTACGATAGTGGGTTACGAATTGGGAAGGTTGAATATAGAAGAAGTGAACCCAAATTTGCGTGGAGGGAGAGTGGAAAACCATTTAGGAAAACCCTCCTCAGTTCACCCGAGCGAGATTCGAACGTCTATCTCCCCGTCCTCCGCAGTATAGCTCAACACGAAACTAGTGCGTTAGCTAATCACGCCACTGAGGCAGGTTTGATTCATCCCATTAAAATTGTATTATACATGGTGATTTTCCATCATCTTTCCAGAAAAATATTGATTTTATTGTCCAACCTCTTTCCATCTTAATCCAGGTGTATTTTTTTCCCCTCAAGAACATACCTTCCTCTTTGAGTGTGTAGTGATTAGTAAAACAATCCATCACCTGCTTCGGTGGCCACATGGTCTAACGCGCTACTCTCACGTTACATTGGACTGCCTAAGACGTGGAGATTGGGGCTATAGCCCAGTAATGTGCACTGAGAGTAGTTTTACCTCGGTGGTTTTACACTCTCCCTCCACGCAAATGCGGGTGTACTTCCTGTCAATTATACCTTCCTAAGGCAATTAGCGTAATTATTACATAGGCGTTTAACCTGAACTGGTAGAAAGATGCGGTGGTTTATCAACAACAAAAAATCCCTACTAATAGTGGTCGTGTCTCTTGTGTCGTTGTTGCCATCCAGGCACAGTGGTCATCGGTTCGTTGCATATTCAGAGCCACACCTCGTGTTTATTTGAGGTCTGTCCAGGGTTTCAGAACGAAAGCTGCGCCGGACAGTGTATTTATGTGTGTCGGTGTAAACATGGCGGTGCCCTAATGCCACAGACGGGCCATCATTGACACTGCCTTGCGCTACAGTTACGCCAGATTACGCTCTGTTACGGTGCAAACTGGACCTGATTTTACTATTGATACACGTTCGTACCGATGTAATGACCATTAGTGACCTTTACTGTGGATTTGCGTTCACAAAAAAAAAAAAA
>CABFVX010002149.1:8597-55156 GCA_902151425.1 Timema shepardi | reverse complement strand
CCTTTTTCCATGTTTCACTCACAGCCCGGGCTTACTACATTAATGAGTTATGGATAAGAAAGGTATAATTTAGAGGAAATTCATCTGCATTTATGTGGAAGGAGAGTGGTAAACATTTTAGTAAACAAAAACCTCAATACACGTGGCTAGTATTTTATCCTTGACCGCCTCGTCACGGACAAACCAGACTAGACGAACTTGAAGTTTATTCTATGGTCCCCCGGTGTGGGTATTAACTATGCCAAACATAAATTATAGTATCGGCTTAATCCAAGGAATAAGAATAAGGAAGCTTTATTATAATAATCTATCTCATATTAGCTTTTTGGAAGAATTGTAAAACCACAGTTTTAAATTAGGTGTAAAAAAAACTCTAATGCACCTGGTTGAGATTTGAACCTCGGCCTTCCTGTCACCGGTCATCAAGTCTATTGTGTGAATGAATCCTTGGACATCATGTCCCCCAGTATGGTTATGGGTCTATATAAATATTATTAGAAAATGTAGACAATCGTTGAGGGCCAATTTTGAAAGCACGTCTTTCATTTCTAAATTTGATTTAATATTTTAAAATGTGGAGCGGTGCTTTCGTCTGAGTGAAACAGTGTGATAAACAGCAGTCACTCAAATGTTGTTTATTCAACACTAAGCGGGATGAGGTTTCAACAATAGTCAGATAAATAAGTTTGTCGCCCTTTGAATAAAAAAAACTACAACCCCAATAAAATCTTAACTGCATGAGCAGAGTATAGTACTGCTCTTTGGTTCTGTTTTTTGGAAGGTTTACTCTCTCCCCCTCCCTTCGGCCCATTTGGTCCATGCATAGCGCAAAGTATATCCCGGACAATAAATATAACAGTAGATACTATCAGTAGAACAAAGCCACAATCAACTGCGTGCCCTTCTATATTTACTGTGCATGGATTAAATAGAGAGTGAAGGTAAACTGAGGCGTTTGTTCGTAGATGGCGAAAAAGTAGGAAATTTCACCCTCTTTCTTGAAAAAAATTGGATTTTTTTATGTGTGTTTATAACTATCTGAAACAAATAAAAATATAGCTTATTTCATAAAAAAACTAGATATAGATTACACACTATCCTATATAAATACGTAGAAATTATTTACTTTTCATTAGAGATAAGAGACGGAAAACTTTTCCTAGATTTTTTCAGAAGAATTTTACAAAACGGAAAATATTCAATTATTATTTTTGTAAAATAGTTTCAGCTGATTAAATGGATAGTAATAATAACAGTAATAATTGTAATAATTAGAAGAAGTAGTAAAGAAACACTTGCTTCGGTGGATGCACTGTCCAACGAACTACTCTCGCAATAGAGCAGACTGCCGATGACAGGGAGATAGTGGTTCGATTCCGATCGGGTGCATTGATGGAGGTTTTCCTAAATGGGTTTCCACTCTCACTTCACGTAAATTTGGATGCAATTCTTCTAAATTAAACTTTGTTCATTCCTAACACACTAGCGTAATTAGTACATAGGCTTATAAACCGAACAGGTAGTAAGACGTGGTGCTAAAAATTGTATTAGAGAAACAAATGAACGTGAGCTTTTGTAGAACCGTTATGTTCATAAATCATAATTAAATTTTTTAACATCAATAAGTTGACTAAAATAATTTTAAGGTTAGCCCGACATTTGTCTCACCCCTATCCTCCGTGATTCCTATCTACACCTCTCCGCCCCTTACCCCACCCCTTTTTATGGCCCAATCGTAGCCTCTTAACACACTCTATTTTGATGTATAATAGGCTATAAGGGCCAACTGAACAATTTAACCCCTCCACTTGAAGCCGCCACTGCAGAAAATATTCTGGACATTTTCCGATTCAAAATGATCCGGAAAATGTTCATCTCTACTTATCCCCCGCTTCGGTGGTAGCATGATCTAAGGTGCTACTCTCACAATATACGACACCGTAATTGTTACATGCTTGAGAGAATTTTTCATACTACAAGAGGTTATATTAATAACCGGAACAGCTATTGTAGCTGTTCTAGTTATTAATATTATTTTCAAAAAATCTTCTTTATTTGAAAAATCGTTGAAGGCCATTAAAAATATGCTTAGTCGAACTATGTAAAAAAAAAAATGATTCGTATATTTATAAACTGTTAATAAATAAAAAGATTCTACATCTGCCCAAATTGTTTGTTTAAATCTTTCGAATAGATGTAGTGCTCCATTACACGTTGATAGTTGGACACAATCAATAGCAGTTAATATTTGATATTTATTTTGAATTCATCAAATAGTTCTATAGTAGCTTCAGAAAGGTTTCCTACTCGAACTAACCATATGTGAAAGGGTTTTTATTTTTATCCAGCACATGGGAAACTTTCAACAGAACTATAGTAGAAGAAGACCACTCCAATAAAAGTCAAAGACTACCTAGGAAAAGGGGCACTGTGACAATTTTTGTAAACATTATTATTATTATTAGCACTGCGTCTTACTACCCGTTCGGGTTATACGCACTTACGCTAATGTGTAATAGTAGGGTGATTGTGAGATGAAATGAAGGACCTACAGTTTAACGTGGAATCCGAACCACGGTGGAGGCCTGGAATTTTGTAAACAAAGCTAAGCTTTGCTAAACAGCTTGGACCTACTCCGTACCTTTTTTATATCTTGTCTCCACCCTCTTTATAAAATAGTCATCAATGGAAGTACATTTATTGTATATCAACGCATAATATTGTTGTTGGTGACCTTAAATCCAATTTCATCTGTCTTTTAAAAGCCACTAGGGCCGTATGCAAGAACTTGACTAGGCGGATTCTTTGTGGACACTGACGTGGGTTTGCTTGCTTTATCATAGGTTAAAAGGTGGAGAGATAGTGTGCTCGGGACCACACTATCGGTCCACTAAGCATTCACTAACTTTCTTGCATATCGCCCTAGGTGTGTGTCACTAACAGCTTAGCCTAAGGGACAGGAATAATGAAACACATTTAGTAGAAATGCTCTCGCACTAGCGTGAAGAAGCGATGGGAAAACCACAATGATAAATCACACGTGTAAATCATTTCACTATACCACCAGACCAAAATGTGAAACTCGACCTCCCCGTCACTGGTAGCCCAGTCTATTGCGAGCTTGACGCCTTAGACTATGTGACCAGGAGAAAACGTTCCATACCCAAACTAGCATCGATTTTTGTGCAGTGGAGATGTGCTTTTATTTTAACTGTTTACTCGTACTCTCAACTTATTAGAGCTGTACCTCATCTGACTACAGTCCTTCTCTATTTTCCATCAGACCCTAACTCTAACTAGTTTAATTTATACCGTCCACATGGTCACCAGGAGATAGGAATGAGCTGAATCATGGGACCAACGTTCAACGAGAACACCAAAATAATGTCAAACCAAGAGCAGCATGATCTCATTTATATCTAAAATACAACTAAACATTTCCATGGATCTTTATCCCATCCGTGATTTGTTACAATCATATGCATATGAGGTTTATTTTGTCAGGTTGAGCCCACATGTCGTTTTCCGCGTTATTTACAGTCAGTAGGTGGTGCGTACATAATAATAACAAAGTAGGAAGGGTGGTCTCTAACAGTTGAATGTTACTAAAGCCTCATTTACACGAGGCTAGAAAATTGTGACAGTTACTCTCATGGCTACAACTATCTCATGAGTGTCACCATGGGAAAGGATTTTATTGTCACTGTCTGACTGTTATAGCAGCAAATCTTACCATCTCAATTTAGGATAGTGTGACAATACCGTCAGCAACTGCAGTCACTTGCACCGTGTGAATCGGGCTGTAGCCCACTGCCACGAAAGTGTGACGGTGAGCTATTTTCTTTTAGAGCCAAGCAACTGTGGTGTTTCACAACCCAAACTAATATTTAATTGAGCATTCCTTTACCTGGTTCAGTAGTTCAAAGAATATTTCTTGATCAATTCGGAGAAAATTGCATAACGATTGAGGATATTCCAATGTTAATTCCCATAGTAACGTGTATGATGCACCCAGGCTATCTTTTAAGCAGCGTCCAGACTAGCGAGCCGATCCTCTATCCGAGCTTCAAGCCGAGCCTCGTTAACCTTGTATAAATGGATCAGAATGCCGGCAGAAACCCAGTGAATGTCGGTATTTCGACGAACATCAAAGGATGTTACGAGGCTCGGCTCAAAACTCACTGGACGGCGCTGCGAGCCGAGCCTCGAGCCAAACCACTTGTAACTTTAAATTATTGTTTATTTGTAATTAACCTTCCGTCACACGCGTTTGTAATATTAGATGAGCAGTTACGTGCAGTAAGTTTTACTACACCTTGAAATTTTGTTTGGAGTCAATTTTGTGTGTGTATGTGTGAGATTGAAATATTTAAAATTAAGTGCAAATCCGTTTTATAATAATCCAAGGGAAATAAATAAAAATTATTATAATCTTTGAAAATTTGAGAGTATATTATAAACAATATTTGAAGTTATATGACTACATACGTGTTGTAAATTAAAGGCCTACAACTTTGTAATACTTTTTCTTAGAAAGTTTGTTGTACACTTAAATTAAATTTGAAACTGCCTCTGGGAAGAAAGGAGTGAACAAAGAATAGACTGTCTGTCACCCCGGGTAGATTTTGTGGGTAAATATGTCTCAGCCCGCTTCAGTGGCGTAGTGCAATAACACGTCAATCTCGTGCTATACTGGAGTGCTCAAGGTGGGGAGATCGGGTTTCGAGTCCCTTTCAGGTCTATTGAGGGTGGTTTACCTCTAAAATGCTTATTTTCTCATTTCTAGCACATAAGATTAAATATCATATACTTTATTAATTATATTTTTATATATATATATATTGTGTTTAGAGAACTTAAATAGGTATTGCAGACAAGTAAAAGAGTCACCGGTTGTTAAGAAACGTATAAATGTTAATGTGAGTCTTTTCTGCACATTTATGGATTTTCTTTGAAGTCAACTTTTTTTTTTTTTTGCACTTTTACTCCAATCAAAATAACTAGATGCTCAATTACTTGGTGAAATTCAGGTTAAATTTTTGTAATGACTAATCATTTTTTGAGATTTAACTTAGTGGAGAAAACTATTGCCACTAAATTCCACTCGCCTCAAGTACATTTTAGTTCACCATCATCGCCAGTCCTGTCTTTTTTTTTCCTTTGTTGCAAGGTGTAGATAAATTATACCGCCACAGACATTTTAATTTTTCCTTGTTCATTGCGTATGTCGTTCATCGAAGTACATAAATTTATGAAGCAAAATATGGCTCGCAGGAATGTTGAGGTCTGGCTCGCGACGTGGTTCGGCCCACTAGTTAGGACGCAGCTCTACGGCTACCTATTATCCTATCTACTTCTGTTTCCTTTCCATACGTCTATTTAACACAATAGCAATCAAATATTCAACCACGCTAGCGAAAACCTGCACCAGTTCCACCATTTCCACGGTGACTGGGGTGTTCACTGTCAACACTTTCACATTGATAAGATCAATATATGGACGTATACTGCCGTGACAGTAATTATCACTCACTGTCATGACTTATATAGCCGTGACAGTGCCATCACTATGTGAACCAAACTTAAATCTACTTTCATATATCTATACGGAAAATACTATGATCTGCAGATGATCATTTTAGTATATAGCATTAGTACCGAAATAATAAAAATAGAATTACTTTTCCAAAATATTTCTTGTGTGGTCTTTATAATGTTCTAAATTACTCTTTTCATATATATAAATATTTATAATACTGAATATTGTTCAACCAAAAGATTATAATGAATATTGACGTTCGCTACCCTAAGTCCAAATAAGTGGATCTTGTAATTCTGTCTGTACTTGAGGCTATGTCAGAAACGGTTTGATGGATTTTATTCAAACATGGTATTTATACGGGTTCATGGAATTTCACAAATTTTTTAGGAGAGAAAATTATGTTGGAGGCCATAGTTCCAGAAATGTGGCCTTTAAAAAGAAATGCTAGGAGCTATAGAAAAATCTCTTAAAATGGAATTTTTGCATGAAATATGCACCCTTCTACAATATTATTTAAAAATGGAAAAAAGTGAATTTAATTAAAAAAGAGGAAATACGGCCTTTTTAAAAGGACCCATTCGACTTATAGATTTAAATTTTTTTTATGATTATAGCCCTCAAATTAAAGGTAGTTTATTGAAAAGTGATTTTTGATAACTATGAATCTTTTTAAAATGGCTCTAATTATTTATTTCATAATAGATATCTGAGGAGTGTTTGACATGGGAAAAAATACTCTATACTTGTTTTTCGGGAATATGTTTGTTTAAAATTAAAGGATTTTGGAAATTCGATATTTTTCCAAAATGGCTTTAATGATGTTATTAAAAACATGGGGGAGTTTTACGTATAATAAATAAGAAAATATGTGATTTCTTTTAATAAGAATAATAAATAATAATTGATATGAGGTAAGTTTACTGGTGACTGATTTTAGAAACATTTTCTCACAAACTTTATTTGGCTATATTAGAAGCTTTGTAGGATTGTGTTGAACCAGATATTTTAAATATAAGTACGTTGTACACCAAGGTTTTTAACGGATTAGTTTTAAGGGTGGTAAGGATTATGAGTGTAGTCTATAGGAAGTTTATACGCAATTTCAGGATAAGGAGATGAAACTATGGGGTAATACGTCAAATGTGGAAAACCATCCCTATTGCATCCGTGGGAGAATCGAACCTCAACTTCCACGCCACAGAAGGCTTTAAACCACGTCACCACCTCGGGTGGACGCTAGATTAGAATGGTTCAGCTTAGCCCAGGATTATTAGCAAATAACATGGACAAAATTTGGAGAAAGTTGAAATTTTCAGGATCGGCTCAGAATTACATGACTTACAACATATCAAAAGTCCCTAAAGTCCAAGGCTTGGTTTTTTTTAGATACCGCAAAATTTAAAATGTCCATAAATGTTTAACAATTATTTTAAAGCGTGCTAAAATTATAAGAACGTTGAAAATGTCAGGATCGACTCAGAATTATATGCTTAGCATTAATATCTAAAGTCTCATAAAAGTCCAAGGCTTGGCTTTTATGGCAGAAAACTGCAAAGTTCGAAAAGTCCATAAGTACTAATAAATTATATTAAGGTGGGAAAATGTATAAGAAAGCAGAAAATTGTTGAAAAATTATAATTTAATATGGTTATTAAAACTGGTGGTCATATTAACTTCATATTATTTTAATGTGGCACAAAGTTAAAATTTTATAAATTAGTTTTCTCTATGTTTTCTATAGAATGAAATATATTAATATTTTTTTCGTCATTACCAAGGGACCAAAGTAAATTGTCTATCAAAAAGTTTTCGAAAATTTCATAAATTGGTGCCAGGAAAATTCTTCAAAGCTTAGCCTGGTCATATTCCCATCATATACCTTACATATAATATATGTCATACAGTATTTGATTATATTGTTGGAACATCTTAAGGACAACATTAAAAAGAAAATATATCATCTCTTAACCATATCTTTTAATTTTGTCCTTTAAATTCACTAAAATGTTGGTAGAATTACACTTTTAGTAAAAAAACAAACGTACTTTTAAATTGGTTAACATCGTAATATTTTTACTATATTAATAATGTTATTTTATAGGAAGTATTAACCCGTTTCAATTTATTTCTTCGAGTTTTTTTCCTCTTAAATTTAGTTTCCAGGCGTGTACATAATTTGACGCAATATTGTCTCCGAGTCACCACAACAAGAAATTCTCTCGTATCATGCCTCAAGGTTTTCATTAAGAAACTGTGGCGCTCCTTGCGGTGCAGGCGCCAACTTTCATTAAGCTGTTTCAACTCGCAACAAGTAAAGTTATCCTGGGGAGAGGAGAAGGAGGGCGGGGGGGTAGTTTTGTCAAGTTTCCGCTTCTCGCGCGATCAACTTCCAGTTTCCTGCGGTTTCTTTTAGACGCACAAAGTCTCCCGAAATGATTGTGCTCAGGATTAATATCTTCAAACATTTGCTTTAAACAACTGCCGAGTCTCTCTATCTGTCTCTCTTTCATCAAGTCTGTTCACGATCATATCAAATAACATGTCGACAATACAGGATTGACACTCTTAATAACCCAGGATTCCCTGTGTTTTCCAGAAGGGGTATCCATTTTTTATAGGCTTGTCAAACTTGCTTTATCGTAAGGGTTCTATTGAAAGTTGAACATACTGGGGAGTATTTATAAAACAGGCATACCAGAACACATAGTAAACCTTAAGTGCACAATCATTTTCCCGTAAGGGCCAATGTATTAGGAGTTATAACCTTATGTTCCATGCATGACGGGTTGCTCCTAACCCTCATCATCCTGCACTTCTCCTTCCACACCCTCATTACAACCAGATATATCCCAAGCTGTCACCCCTAGACCCTCTTCTCCTACCCTCTTCCTCCTCGATTCAACCGTACTTTCTCCCTGCTATCAAAAACCCTCATTCGATCTGACAGGAATAGTCATAATTAACTCACCGGCACACACCTAATCTTTGTATCTCTTCTTGGGAATGTGAAGAAACTATTTTAGTGAGTTATCTTGAATTAAAGTTGCATTTAAGGCGCGTATACACTGTCATATTTAACTTGCGCCAATATCCATGCCAGTCCAACTGTCGTGAAAATAAATATTTACACACATTCTTGAATATCGTGTAAAGATTTACTTGCGGGACAGTTGCGTTCACCACACGTATAGGCTTACACAACTCTTCTAAGTAATGCACTGCACTTGTTCTGTGCAAGGTGTGACTGGCGAACCAATTGAGGTTTACACGTGTAAGTACAACTGACGCGTACGTGCAGCTGATGCAACAGTTAACTATTGGCGTCAAATTATTATATCGCTCGAATATTTGTGCAAGCAGAACATGCATTATATAAACTCTTTAATTTGCTTGCAAACAGAGGTTTACACTGTCGGGACTGGCGCCAATAAACATGATAGTCTACACCCCACTTTATACTTTTGTCAGAAAACGTGTATACATGATATAATTATTTTTTTAAAATTAGTTACATACATCCTTATGAGGGTGACATTTCAAACTGACTATTAATAATGTACTTTAATTAAGTTTTAATAATTACAAAATTAATATATTTTCCGCAACAGAATAGGGTCTTCCCCTTTTCGTCAACCAATACAAATAAATAACAATGTTGCTTTCTCTCAATATACATAGACATTTATATCTATATATGTGACTATAGGGAGTTCTAAGGGCTAATAAAGAGTCAAGTCCCCTGACGCTGAAAATATAATCTTCGAAAGACATATTGTTGAAGTAGAAAATTGAAAATGTGTGCAATGTTGAATCTCTTGAATAGTCAAATGCTCAAAGACTCTTTAATGAAACACTTATTTTTGGATAATTTACTAAAGCTTTATTTTAACATTCCGTTTTATTATGAAAACATTTGATACTGTTTAAAAAAGTCAATAGCGCACACCAGTAAAATATAGTACTGTTTATAAAAGTGCTCTTGAAATATATCACTCATTTGATATTAAATATTAATGAAATTAAATATTATTTTATGATACTTGATTTTCAGTACTTTTCTTATATTCTTATTTACTTTTATTTTTATAGTACAAGTATTCTGACCCGTTTTTCGTACAGTTAAACAACCAAAAATCTATATCAAGCTAGAACGTTCAACATCCGAATGTCAACTTTTTATAGTTTCTCGTTGTACAACTCTGAGCTAGCTATGGAATTCGCAAACCAACGATGGTCATTATTAAATTTATGTAAATTTAATATATTTGAGACAAAACATTAACTTGTCCTCAAACTGAGTTCACAAACAAACGCAATATTTACCTAAGCATGATCATAAAGTAAGATAAAAGAACTAATAAACATTTTTACAGAAATATATTGGAAAAAAGAGCATCACATCTCACAAAAAAAAAAGTAAATAGTATACACTGTTACAAAAACATATTAAATAATAAACTCCAAGGTTTTCCAAAGAGCGTCACGGTTCACCTAGCTATGTCATTAGAATGTGTTTATTCTAATGGTTATGTTGATTCTATATGGGCAATTATCTTCAGATCTTTAGCTTTGCTATATGAACATTACGGATACCCTTAAGGTGGAAGGGGACGCGTGGAAAGGCCAGTGTTTTTTGCAGTTTTTATGGCAAAATATTTTTAATTTAAAATAAATACAGTCAACTTTGGTTATAATGAAGCTCTACGGACTCCACATTTTGTTAACTATGTCCGAAGTTCACTAAACCCGACTTTTATTTTAAATCTGGAAGTATTGGGTTAGTGACAAACAAAATAAGACAAAACAATCACTCTTTATTGAAATCTATTATTTAATCTTAAAACAATCGGTTATATGCAGTTATTTACTGTAAACTGTTTTAACTAATATTTTTTCCTGGACCTTCTCTAGAGTCTGTGCTTGTTCCAGATTTGATTCCACACTATCCTGCATTCAAAAAATTAAACTCAGTAAAAAAGTCAATTTTTTTTAAGTTTCATACATCCTCTCTAAGTTTACTGAAAACAATTAATAAATGGCTACATACTGTCGTCATTCACTGTCCTAATACTCCTGTCGTATCAATACAACTTAGAAGACTGTCTTTCTTTACTTGCCACTGACAAAGGTATTAAAACTCATGCCAGGTCAATGAGTGCACTGACTGTTAAATCTCAACCCTCCCCCTCCACAATCCGTACTTTCAGTCAATCTGTGTGCTACCTAAACAATAACAGAGGTAAATAATCGGTGTATTCAAGTTTAAACAACCAAAAAACTATGTTTTTAAAGAATTATGATTCTACACATTTCTTATTGAAAGTTTCAACTGTTCTGTTCATCAAAATCAAAGTTGAAAGCTCATTATAAACGATTTTTACAACACACATTGAAATGTATGTTGGTTGGGATCCATGAATTAGGTTCACTGAAGGCAAAATGTTCCCTACAAGCGAGTTCACTGAAACCAGAGTTTACTGTAAAATATTACTCCAGTATAAATATAGAGTTTAATTTTCCAAAAATAGTATTATCAACAGTTGTTGAATATCTGACATGAGCATGGCGGCTTTAGATGAGAAATGTTTTAAATGTAGAGAAAAGGTTGTCATTAAATTACAGGATACCCTTGAAAGATATTCAAGAAATTTTGAAGTCACCGGGAGAAGAAAATTAGATTATATATTTGTACTGAGGCAATATTTTAATTATTTGGTCAAAAAAAGTTTTGCCATAAAAACTGCAAAAAGACTGGCTTTTTCTCATATCCCCTTCCATATCACTTTAAAGATAATCTTTAGTTTTTTTACTAGTATATTTTTAGATTTTTTCGTCTGGCTGTACAAAACTTAAATTTTTCTATTTTCTTATAAATATCCGCATCGGTGAATGATTTAACGGATTACCCTCGGGATATACTGTTTTGTCGTTGCCAGGGAGATCTGGGTTTGAATCCCAGTCTGGTGTTCTGAGGGTAGTATTTCCTAAATGTTTTATTCTCTCGCCCCCTCTCTCTCTCTCATACGTAGTATGTGAAGCTCACAGTCTAAACGACTATTACGATGCGATGGGGAAAAAAACGTATAGTATACTGCACAGATATTTTAGCTACTTATCTAGTGAAAATGTAGAAAACTACTTAAAACTCGTAAGATATTTGAAACAAAATAATTTTATTATTATTGTTATTATTATTATTATTATTATTATTATTATTATTATTATTAGCACCGCGTCTTACTACCCGTACGGGTTATACGCACTTACGCTAATGTGTAATGGTAGGGTGATTGTGAGATGAAATGGAGGACCTACAGTTTAACGTTGAATCCGAACCACGGTGGAGGCCTGGCATTCCTCACATTCACAAGAAGTCTTGTCAGAGGTGAAGGAAGGGTTTGGTAATCAGATAAATCTTTGCCGGGAAATAATTTTATTACAGAAACATAATAGTAAAAAGATCATCACATCCCACCGAACAGCATGAATGAAATAATATACACTGTTACAGAAGCACATTGAGAAATAGTATCCCCACTGCTCACCAAATATCATTACGGACAACTCGTCTTTTCCCAAATCTCTATTTAATAAGTACAGTAGGGGCCTATTTATACTTATTTCTAGAAAAGTCTTGGTTTTACAAAAATATAATCCAAATAAAAGGGTTCTTATTTATAATAGTCCTACAACTTTTAAATAGGCTATCTCATATCTAAAAGAGTAGTGGAGATATTATCAAGATTGGAAATGTCCCCGTATGTAAGGGCTAAGGTACCTTATAACTTATTTTCCCAGAAAAAAAATAGATGCACCATTTTGTTTGTAATGTTAAAAGTGCCTAGATACAAATTTCAATCAAAATCGTTTGAACTGTTTTTGAGAAAGTTGCTTTTTTTTCTCTTTTCGCTCTCTAGTAAACATTACTTGTCTGTAGGTCTAGATAACTAATTCCGAAGGTTTTTCTGAGGAACCTTATGAACACACTAGATATCAAGTTTTAGCCCAATAAGTAAAAGGGTTTTACTTGTAAAGAAAGAAAAAAACGCATAAACAGGTAAATGGCATCACGAAAAACACATTTTATGTTCCAAGGGCTCAACATTCACATGCATCAAAATCGATTATACACTACGGTCTCAATTTATCTCTACGGGGAGGCGCGAGAAAGCAAAAATAATTTTCTCACTGTATCAAAAAATATTGAAAATGGCACTTTGCTTTGAAAACAACCTTTAAAGGAGAATTATCTTGAAACATTTTGCAGGTATGTGTATATCTCAATTGACGTTACATTATATTAATTTAACCATACATGACGGATACAAATGCCATGGCACTAAATAGATGGTACACTTCGTGTAATTCAAATTCCCAAAGGTGTCACTTTATTTTTACTTTTAAATTATTAAACCTTCCACTCCCCTCTCCTAAATACTACCCTCTCCATCAACCAGTCATCACTAACGATTCCCCAATGCCCAACTTTTAATTTATTTTAACCCATTCTCCTTTTAGTATCACTTTCTATCTATACCCAGGGGAAACATTAGTGGAATGATTATTGTATTTGTCTCGTTTTGCTTGAGCGTCATCGCACCAGAAGAGTTAGGTTTGTGTGAGAGCTCTCGACTCTTGAGTCCGGAGTCCAGGGTTTGATGCCAGCTCCGTGGCTAAGTTGTAAAGTGGTTAATTTCAAGCGTTTATAGTTTTTTTCCCACTTTTATTACCCGTTTCTATCATACGCATACATTATTTACGATATTGAAATAGGGATTAGGAAGTTACGATTTAGAAGAAATGTAACCACATTTGTGTGAATGTAGGGTGAGACTCCATTTAGGATAATCTTCCCTCAGTTCATCCAACGTAATTCGAACCCAGATATCCTCGTCACTAATAACACAGTCTAACAAAATAGTGACGCGTTAAAGTATGCGACCACTTTTGTAGGCAAAAACAAGTCAAGAGCAACTTAAGAGCATATTCTGAAATTTGAAAAATTAAACCCGTACACGGGAATCGAACTCGGTACCTTTGGTTTAGTAAGTCAATATCTAACCACTGAGCTATCCAGGAATCATCCCATTCCCAGGGTCATTCTTCACTCATATTTTAAGGCAAAGTCTATGATGGACGTGTGGAAATCGTCGGCTAAAAATGTGTGATTTTTTATTAGGATCACGAGCTATCAAATAACGCAGCCACCCTTGACTCGGAGTTGGCTTCATGCTGCCACTTGTACAATTAAAATAATTGTAAAGGATTGCATATTTAAGAATCAACTAGCCAAAGCTATTGTTTATGGAGTAATCCTCGCTAATAGCCAAAGTAATTATTTATGGAGTAATACTCACTAAATGCATAAATAATAGCTTTTGCTATTTGATTCTTAGCTTAAGAGCGATTACATGTGATAGGTACGAAAATATTTACTATTTGGAAATGGGTTCATTCTGTTATCAAATCAATGCTAAGCGCAACAAACTGGGGTACTTTAGTTTGTAAATCATGGGATGGTATAGTAATAACCCGCAGTGATTGTTGTTTACAGGTGGATGTAAACTAATGTAATTCCAGAGCAATTTCTTATAGGTCTTACCGTTTAGCCACAAGAGACTTCCAAAGAAAGGTCAGCACTGACTTTGAAGTTGCTTCACCATTTTGAATTTTCTTCGGTGGCTAAAAATTAAAATTATTAACTTTTTGGAATTTTCTAGTCGTTTACAAGCTAGAAGCTATAAGTTTGCCAAATTTTAAGTTTCTAGCTCATCTGTAGGGTCGTAAACATTAATGTCAGTGAGTGAGTCAGGCACGTGGCTTTATAGTAGTATAACTAGCTACCCATCACACCCACTTCAGTGGTTGCGTGGTCTAACACTATGCTCTTGCAGTAGACTGGACTGCCGATGACGGGGAGATTAAGGTTTTGACTAAATAATTTATTTGGATAACGATTCATATCATGATAAGGATATAATCACTTTTTGTTCGCATCCGTGTTTTAGTTGACTAATTACAACAAAAAACGTTTATTGTAACATAACTATAATAATTGCATGTATTGTCTCGCAGACTTTTTTGTTCCCATTAGTAAGAAAGTTCAATATGTATAGTATTTTTTTATGTAATATCAATAGTTTTTGCAGCGCACGTGGAGAAAGCATATTTTTAGGCAATTTTTTATACCTTGTGTAAAAAAAAACTATCGACATTTTTATGAGGAATAAATTAAATTTTCAAAATAAAATATAGCCTATATTACTCGCTGATAATGTAGCTTTATATTGGTGAAAGAATTTTTAAAATAGGTCCAGTAGTTTTTAAGTTACAAACAAAAAAAACAAAAAATAAAATATTTACTCTGTATAATATTAGTGTAGATATATGTTTAGAATATGCACGTTAGATACTCTCTCCCTCCTTTTCCCTCCAATCACACTATCCAATTTTAGGCCAGCAGTTTGAAGGTGGATTTTCCCTGAATGTGGTATCTAAAATCTCTTTTTAGAGAAATGCTGGTGTAATTTTTTTAAACGCACTTTCCTAGTTATATTCATTTATGTTAGACTCTCGCAGGTTTTTACACTTGTCTTTGTTCAGGGAGTTATTTCTTCCAATTAATTCCATTCGTTGGGGTGGTTCCAGCCCTAATTTATTTTCTGTCTGCCTCGATCGCTTTACCCTACTCTACATAAAGTCGTATATTTCTTCTTTTTTATTTTCCCCCATGATAAAGAGCATAGGTTTTGCCCTGACGCAAGTAGTACTTCACCCTAGTTTATCTTAGCCGCACATGTGCGTCATACGAGGTCCTATTTTGGTGTTTTATTATTAAACATAATATTGTATTTAAAATTGTGCCCTAACTGTTAATCTTAAATATTTTAATATGTTCTCAAACTTTGACACTATACGCCCCTCTCAATTTTATTTTTATAAATTTCGAGCCCATCCATTTAATTACACCTCCTTTAACTAAATCAAAAAAAGTTAAAATGTAATATAACTACTCTCTTAATACAATATCAAAATAATTGTTTCCTACATTCCCGATATTTTTATATCTTTGCACACTTTTAAGCCAGTAAGAAGACGATATAGTGACAGATGTAAGGGTGCTTAGGGTTTCCTTTGTACACCCTGATTTTGGTTGGAAGAACAGTAGAACAATTCAAATATATTTGTTTTAGTAATTTCAGTAACTAATTTCTACTGTTTTTTTATACCAAAATCATACTATATGTACCAAAGTTTGGTTGAAATATGTCAATTAAATAACAATTAATAATATAACTATGGACAAATCAGAAATGTGGAAACCCCAAATGCTTAAGATGATTTCCTCTCTATCGTAAAATACAAAAATCTACGGGATTAATAGTTAGTTTTAATCGAAGTAAAAAAAATATTATGCTTGTAGGCTATTAAATGAGGTAAGATTTAATCATTGGAGGCCTGCACCCTAACCATTCGACCGTGGAGCTGGACGTAATCGCTCTATTTTCTTTTCATGTGAATTCAATACACTGTTTTCTTTTATTTGTTTGTTTGTTTTGTACTAATCACTTGAGGACCAGTGATCGCACCAAAGCTAAATACAATTTTTGGCACCCCCCTTTCTTTGGGATAGGGGACACGCCCCACAGTTCGGGAACCACTGTTAAATATATCAAGAAGATCACTTAGTAAACTTCTAAATTTTACAAGCCTCATACGCTATGACCTAATATAAGTTACACACTTAAGATTTGTCTTAGAATTTCTAAATTTTCTCTGTAATCCGTTCATCTTCAAATAACGTGAAAAATACTCATACATACATTAAAAAAAAAGTATAACAAAACTATAATACATTTTATCATTGAAACATGCCTTCATTAACAACTAGTTAAATGACAACAGCAGCGATTTTCAAGCGGTAAAACAGTTTGTATTAACACTGCACTTAATTGGCGTGGTTTGGGAGGTCAGGGCTGGAATCCGAGTCGAAAGAAATTTTCTTTATTTTCAATGTATGACTTTCAATGTGGTTTTACAACTTTATCTCAAGCTTGTGTGGATGAATTTACTCCAAAAATATCTTCCCTAGTCTTGTCACTTAAGTTAAATAAATCTCCGACTTTGTATTTGAATAAGAACTAGCGCCCGTGAAATGTACAGAGGAATGTTAACACTATAGTTTATTTTAAAAAAACTCCACGTTTCCAATTTATATTAAATTAAATAATGAAAATATCTGATGATTAGTAAATGGCTTTCAAGTTATTTAGAAAAAGTAATACTTAATTTAATTGATCATTAGAAGTAGTTCGTTTAGTAATATGCTGAGAAAATTAAGTTTTTTTAAAGATGAATAGATATATCATAAGTTACTGTTTTTATTTCCAACCAAACTTTTCTGTCGAGTCTATAGGGAAATAGATTTTTAATGCATAAATAAGGTTTTATGTAGGGTAAAGTCTCTCATTTGGTCTTGTAGGGTTTTCTTCTCATTAAATTAGTCACATTTAGTTTACTAGTAAAAATTATCAATACATTCACTGCTTAATTAAAACTATAACTTGTCGAAACAATGTGTAAAAAGCGTAATATTTCAAAACGTAACCAAATATTATTAATAAAAAAAACCATAATTGTAGTAGTTGAAAAATAAATAAAAAAACAATCATTAAGTTGTGAACTATATATTAAAGTTTTTCTGTACAGCCATTGAAGAGTAGCTATTCTCTAACTTTTTTTATTTTTATTTTTGTAGCTAACACGTCAAAAGTGAAGCATTAGTGCCGATCTTCCGTCGTCCAAAAAGGAACCAATATCAAATACCTTTGGCAGCAACTTTTATCATACGATATCGTTGAGAATTTCGTTTTATCAGAAGTGTTCAATTCAAAAACACATTTGAAGTAAGCCTTTTAAGTTTTGGAAAAAATAATGATTGGACGTGTTATTTATGAAGGTACATTTTTTAAGGGGGGAAATGCAGCATGCTTTATGGCTTTACAAAATCTACGCGATCGTTAGTGGGTTTCTGTTTGTAGATTAAACACGAAATCGATTTGATCTCATCTTTTGAGTATTCGATGCTCCAGGGCAGCCGTATGGTTAGTACAACTACCATAGTCAATTTGATGTTTAATAATGATTCCCCAATGGGTTTATATGCATAAGAATTATGTTAACAAAAGCATATTTTATCAATTTGAACAAAGTAAATACACATTATATAACACTTAACCATTTAATTTGATAAGTCCAATGTTTATCTTTTGCATTAATGAAACAAATAAATGGTACGGAGTACAGCATAAACTTTCTCTCGCTTTTATCTTAAAAAATAAATAGTACGAAACTTCGCACGGACTTTCTCGCTCTATTGTTTAAAAATTGAGATATTTTTACCCAAAACTCGTAATATATGTGAAAATAAATAATATACACTGGTAAACCCAAGAATAAATTGCACTATATTTATGTAAAATATTTTTTGAATCCTGGTTTAAAATTTTATAATTTTTATTTTTAAAGAATTAACGTCCTAATTTGTAAGTTTGGACCGATTACAATTTTCGACATTTTAATAGGTGTTACAAACCTTCATGCCATCGCATACTGCTATTGAATTCCTCATTTATAAATTTTGACCAATAAAAAATGTAAATATTGACTATTGAGTCTAAAATAAAGGAGATAGATAATTGTTGTACAAACATTTCTCCTAAAAAGTTTAAGAAAAAACAACATACACTTTTTAAAAGACTTACTTATATTTAATTACTCTATGGCATTGGAGAATTATTGCGCTAAAACTTAAGTAGTATCTCTTTACAACTAAAGCTCACGAAATTGTATTAATATATTTGCCAATATCTCAGAAACTGTTGGTTTTATAAAAATATATTTCAAAGAAAATGTTTTTATTTTGAATAGTACTACAATTTTGCAATGAAGAGTTATTTAGTATCTCAAATAGTTGCGGGGATACGGAGGTTTCTGCTTCTGTAAAGTACCCTAAAATTAATTTTCATGGGAAAATGAAAATAGCCAGTTTATTTATAATCTTAATCAACGCCTAGATACGAATTTTAATCAAAATCTTTAGAGCTGATTATGAGAAAATCTATTTTTTCTCTTTTCGTCCTTTACTTATCTACTCTTAATTTTATGTTTAAACACACACACAGACAGACGGCATTGCAAATACCACTTTTTAGGGTTTGAGGGTCATGAGACGTCGACATCCGTCAACATTTCAGGTTAGATTTTTTTTACGGTCGCAATATTTTACCTTTTGTGTTCGAAAAGTTAAAAAATATATATATTTGCGTATAGCTTGAAAGTTATTGGTTTTATAATAATATGCTTCAAATAAAATATTTGAATTATAAATAGACCTACATATTTGTAATGATAAGTAATTTCATATCTCAAATAGTTTAGGATATACTATAAAAAAAGTTAATCTACGCATCAGAGTGGAGCGCTTAAAGTTATTTTGCCGAAATATTGAGGGAAGCCATTTTGTTTAGAATATTTATAAACATTTAAAATTTAAATTTAGTCAAAATCTTTAAAGCCAATTTTGAGAAACTAGACTTTTCTCTTTTGGCCCTTCAGTAAACTACCCTTAATTTTAAGGTTAGATATCCAATCTCAAAAAAACTCTCAGAGCAAACTTATGAAAACCCTATATACCAAGTTTTAGCCTGATCGGTAAAATAGTTTAGGCTCTAGTTGGAGATACAGACAAACAGACAAACGGAAATTCAAAAACAACTTTTTTAAATTCTGGGGGTCATGAAACGTCAAGATTGATTAAGATCTCGAGTTCAATCGTTTTGAAGATAACAATACAGCAAGAAAGTAAAAATTACTCAAAAGTCGTAAAGCCGGACAAAAAAATCAGAAAATACCAGAAAAAGCTAAATAAATAATAAATTATATTGTATGACTGTACATTATATTATAACTAAATTTTGAACTCGCTTCAGTGGCAGATTGGTATAAGCCATCACTATCACAATATTATGGACTACTGATGATGGGGATATCGTAGTTCGAGTCCTGGTTGGGTGTTCTGAGGGGTTTTTCCTAAACGGTTTTCCACTCACCCTCCCCACAAGTGTGGATATGCTTCCTATATATTCAACCTTTCTCACCCCCAACATATTAGGATAGTTAGTTTATAAGCGTATAAGCCAAACGGGTAAAGTGAGCCACGGTGATAAAAATAAACATATACACTAGATTTAATCAAACCATTCTTTCGTAACACCCAGTGCCTTGGGGGTCAATGCACCTCTGTGAAAATATAAACCTAAATTTCACGAATATGGTACAATTTTCTACCTTGGTTGGATTAAAATAGAAGGCACTGGGTTAAGGTTCGGATTCAGGGAACGAGATTAAAGGCGTCTTTTGCAATTTTTAAAGCAAAACATATTTTTGGTAAAATTAAATAAAATATTGCTTCAGTATAAAAGTAGAGTTTAATCTCCTTCACAAGGTGGTGTCAACAACAGCTGTTTATAATCTATTATGATCATAGCGGCATTAGATGACAAACTTATAAATGAAGATAAAATGTTGCCATTAAATTCCAGAACATCCTTGACAGTTATTGTTGAGGTTTTCATGTGAATAAAAACAAACATTTTATTGAAGGATCAAATAGCCAAAGATATTATATTTATTTTAGTGAGGATTTACTCGCATCTAAGATATCATATTCTGAAAATTGAAAAATGACACGGAAATTGAACCCGGAACCTTTGGCTTAGTACGTCGAAGGTGGCTGCGTTATCTGATAGCTCGTGATCTTAATAAAAGCACAATTTGCAGCCGATGATTTCCAAGCGTCCATCATAGACTCTGCCTTAAAATATGATTGAAGAATGACCTTGAGTATGGGACGACTCCTGGATGGCTCAGTGGTAAGAACATTGGCGTACTAAGTCAAAGGTCCCGGGTTCTATTCTCGTGCCCAGGTGTCATTTTTCAATACTAAAAATATTTGATTGAATCAATCTTTGATTTATTTTAACCAACAAAATGTTTTGCTATAAAAACTGTAAGAGCACTTACATTTTTTCGCGTTCCTTACATCCCCACCTTAAGTAAAAAGACAAACATTGCTATTGGCCATTGATTTCTTATGATAAAAATTCCATTGGATAGTTTTTATATAGTCTAATAGCCCTACGAATAGGGTGATTTATTAAAACACCATTATTTTTGGAATACATAAAAATGTAGATTAGTTGAATAACTAGAAAAAACCATTACGATTGGTACAAATAGTTGAGAAGTCAAAGAATAGTCGCCCGAAGATGTTCAGCCAGAAGACAGCATGCTACCAGACAATTAATTATGTATTATCATAACATAATTTAGAAGAATGTTTAAATAATTGTTTTTGTGAATTCCATCCACGATAATACTTCTTGTAGATCCACTGTTGGCCATTAACGTATTTAAACGTTATTTTATGAATTACTTTTTATTCCAATAGTAAAAAATACATATTTATAGATATTAAAGAGTTTGGAAGTAGTTAAATATATTTAATCACCTTATTAAATGTTTATTTTTATGCTTTATTTATTATTTAGTATCCAAAAAAATCAAATAGAAAAGTGTAACATAAAAAGATCATACAAAATAATATTAGACTCTTCATTGTGGAGAAGAGCTTGTAATTCACGTTTAGTATTGTCTAAACTAAATATTTTAGTTCTTCTACGGCGTTTTGAATAACGCTTTCAAGAAACACTTGGACATATTTATATTTTTACCTGCCGCAGTGACTTCGTCGAAGTCTGAGTCATCTAGAGCTGACGTCAGAAGATCCTCGCTGCTCATTGGCTGCTGCTGCCGCGTGCCCAACATGGTGGCTGTAGGTCTCTCCCTCAAGCAGAGGAAGAAGAACGCTGAAACACGCACCAAATGTTTTCCCCTGTAACTTCTTTCAAATAGCTTTCAATATTATTGGTCACACAGCACAAGGCATCAGGCTCGTCCAAGAGTAGATTGACTGGGACGGAGAATGGGCCAAGTGTCGGGGAAAATAATTGTTACTAAATTTTGGGGGGAAAAAATTCCAGAAATCTGAAAAAGTTTTGTTTGATCTCTGGGGGATTATTAGCATACTAATTATTATTCCCCCTCGTGTGAGGTCTGCGTTTACCACAACAATGTAAAAGACACGCTAACATTAGATTTTCTTTCAATATCTCCTTTTAAATTCGTTTTACAGTAAAAATAGTTATCACCATAATTAAAAAATAATCAAATTTTCTATAAAAATGCTCCTAAGCATATTTATCGTGTAATGGATAGTTTCGAAGCTATCTACAGTAGCCCCGTGGCTTCTTTGGTGCTGACTGACAGCTCATAGTTGACGGCTTTGAAAAGTTACCAGCCCAAATTATGTCTACGCCGAACCATATGAACTACAAAAACATGTGTTTAGCAGCTGTCATTTCTGACAGTCAAAAGGTAGGTATATACCTAAATGTTGACTGTCAGAAGTCAGCTGTGAGCTGTCAGTCAGCACCAAAGAGGCCATGGGGCTATTGTATATCCATGAGAAGCGCAGCGCCTTCGTGCAACCGCATCTAACTATGGTTTTACCTTGTCGTATCTCACTTCCTGTGTTGCATGATATTTAATAATTATAATGTTTGAAAAATTACGAATGCTTAGTTTGTTAAATTTGTTTAATTTGTTAAAATGATCTCCCATTTATCATTAGAAGATTTATGTGTGATTTCCTCATTGTTAGATAAAGATTAATAGCAATATAATCATCTTCGTTTCAGTGTTCATAAGATGTCAAAGAAAAGCTAGCTCCATGGAGGATTTTGGGCTATCTTCTGAAATTTAAAAATAATTTTTATCAATATTTTCGGACGTCTCTGTACAATTCCCACAAAACTTACATTATAAATGAACATATATATATTTATATATTTCAAGGTACTATTTTACATTATAAATAATCTCGTTATGTTTATTATTTTAAAATAAACTAACTTTATGGTAGCTTACTTACGACAAAGAAGAAAAAAAGTGATTTTTTTTTTTCTAAATTGCCCTTCAAAACCGAGTTTAAAATCGATCTGGCAATAGTTTTTCATGAGAAACGAAGAATAAATTTTTATTTTTTACAAATTAAAGAGAATCTGAGAGTGGTTTACAAATAACTCATTTTTGTAAAAAAAGAATATTTTAATATATGAACAATTTGGTTTAAAATTTAGATCTAATTTTTTTTAACAGTTTTAACCTTTGCGTAAATGTTAACATAATTTATATTTTGCCATCAGAAAGATACATATTGTCAAATATTGTCAGTTTAAATTTATTTTTCAAAAGTTTAAAAAGTGTATCATGTGATGTTGATTCACACGTCCCAGCTCTATGCAGCTGCCTTGGGGGGCACAGATTCGCACCCCGCGTGAGTAACCCCGTACTGATAATAGTAAGCCCACTTTACTCATGTATTCGTAACGCTATGTGAAACAACCCCAACTGAATTGTCGAGGATTAGAGTCGGAAAACGGTAACCACATTAGTCTTACCTGTTATGATCCTCTAAACAAGAATAGTCTTAACTCCACACTCTGGTAGAACCAAATACATAGCTATGAATGGTTATAGCTACGTCATTAATGACTTTCCTCGACGGCCCAATATAATTAGCTACATTATGTGCTCTGTGAACTGTAATCTTTGAGCATCAGGGACCAATGTTGGGGAATAAACCCTTGAGATGATAATTTCCGTAAGAAGAGTAATTAAGGTTATCCCCCTTAGTAAGGCTTACTTTGTGTTTCAATAGTGCTCGCAATAACGTGTCGTTAAAACCATAATCCCATAGCAAGTTGGTGCTTGGCATGGGCGAATATAGCAAAGGTATTGAAGCGCTGGATTTGTGGGACAGCTTGGCGGGTTTCAATTTATGCAAACACGTACTGATGTAATGAACAGATTGTAATTAATAATCATCAGTCTTGAAACACCCCTCAAAGAGACAATTGCCTCAAGTTTATCTGCGAGATATTGTGGTGGGGATGTCTTTAAAAGGGGGGGAAAAAACAGAATATTATTTTTAGATTTAAAATGTTTAAATACTTTTTTTTTATTGAACCTTATACCTTACCCCGAATGAAATTTACAACCTATTAGGGCTATCCACAGTTATTTATATTAATAGGACAGGGAAGTAAACTTTAATTGAGAGAAAACGTTCTCCCATTTGAGAGGAAAGAAAAAAAACACCCTCGATAGATACACCTTGTCTGGATTGGAACTTTGATCTCTCAGTCAGCAGTAAACCAGACCAAACGAATTTCGACACTTAGCCCACGTGTTTACGGATACAAGATGACGAGGCTAAAGCTAAAATAAGCTCTAATATAATTTAAATTTAAGGTGGCAATAAAAACAACTTATGTGGCCAGTCGGCTTTAAAACTCCAACCTCCCACAAAAGTCACATCTGTAACCACTCAACTAACCCTACCAATACATATTACTATTGTTATTATTAGTATTAGTAGTACACGAATTGCAAAGTATTGTGTAGAGGAAACATATCAGCTATTTAAGTTAATCTTAGAGTAAATTATAGTCGGATATCCATAGTAAGATGGGCTCAAAATATTAATATTAATTCATGTATCCATTCACCAAATTAATATATCAAAAATATTAATCACATGAAACAATCTTCAGGAATATATTTTAAATAAAATTACTATAGCCACTTTAACAAAATTTCAAGATCCAACAGTTGGTAAACTAACTACTATAAATTGAGATTTTCTTTTTTAAGTAAAACGGACATACATTTAAATTTATCACGTAAAATACTTACTTCACAGATACCTATTTTAAATAAACTCGTTTGAGCTATTTGCTAAATATTTAGAATTTTCATATATCAGTCTCCAATAAACTAACTAAAGGTCTAAAATGTAAATCAAAAGTACACCCCAAGGTATAACATTGAAATATCAAGATTAAGCAAAACCCACCAACTGTTTATCATGTAGCCCAACAGATAGACATAATTTTAAAGATCTATTGTTTGGGTTCGGGGCTACATAACACTTCATGATGTCTCACAAGATCGAGGCGGAATATATTCACGGATACAATAATTCTCTGTACGAGAAAGTTCAATGAATATGAACACTAAAACTGGTCTAAAAGTTTCCACAAAAACAAATAAAGAAAATATTCTAGATAGTGAATATATTCAGAAAAGTAGAGCTAAAATATACAACTCTTAATAGTTTGATAGATTCTAGGACAATATTCTGATCCCGTCCGGAAATATTAATTGTATATTTGGAGTACAATTCAATCAGGACATGTCAGGTAAACCAACGTAAGATTTTTAAAAATAAAAAAACTAATATTAATATGAAATATTTTATAAATTATTTTCTGATTGATAATTGTAGATTGATTATCTTTAACGAACATTTTAAACTTCACTAATAAGTGTTTAAAGATCTGGTCAAGGGAATGTGACCTGGGATCTTTGTTTAACGTGCCAATACCAAAGGGTAAGGCTTCAATTCCCATGTCTGGATTTTTATTTACAGATGATTGAAAACTATTTTTGAAAGACACATAATTCATAGCAAATATAGATTTAAATATTAGTTCATTTTAGTTCATTTACGGTGTTGGTAATAATGTGGGTCTACTTACAGAATTTTAGAAAAATTATTATTACTATTAGCACCGCGTCTTACTAGCCGTTCGGGTTATACGCACTTACGCTAATGTGTAATGAGTAGGGTGATTGTGAGATGAAATGAAGGACCTACAGTTTAACGTGGAATTAGAACCACGGTGGATACCTGGCATTCCTCACATTCACAAGATGTCTTGTCAGAGGTGAAGGAAATTTTAGAAAAATGTATAATGTTATTTATGTCCCAGTTGAATATAATGAGGGTATTTCCCTCTCCCCTACCTCAAACCAAATTCGGGTACGTTATATATATACCTTCTCCATACTTACCCTATCATTGTAAATAAATATTCAGAGATAGTAAGATGCAGGATACTAAATAAATAAGACACAATAAAGACAATCTTGGCCTCCAATATTGCCACATAACGAGTATAAATAATCACTACCTATGCCTATACCATACCTCTCTTACCTATCCTATTAAATTTATATGGCATAGCTAAGAAATGTGTGTAGTAAAATGATAAGTACTGTTTTTTTATACTACTTTAGAGTGTAGGTCATTTGAGGGTTACACTGTAAGAAAAATCTGTGGTAAAATTCCCATACATGTATTGGAAGTAATTAACCCATACAAGTATTGAAGTTTTCCCATAAACAGTCATGGGAAAAGGTCCATACGCCGGTAGTAATTTTCATATACTTGATTGGTATTTTTCCCATACCTGTGTATGGAAAAATTAATATCTGCCCGCCATGAAGGTTGTAATTTTCATATACTGGGTTAGTATTTTTCCCATGTTTGTGTAGGGAAAAAATTATATATTACCTATACATTGGTTGTAATTTTTATACACCGGGATGGGATTTTTCCCATATTTAGTAATCAGATAAAATATCAATGCATTGGTTGTATCTTCCCCATAATGGGGCATAAGCATAGTGACATTTCACAAGTTTGTTGTATTTTTCATGTAATGGATAGGTTTTTATTTATATAACCGGGTATAGGAATAGTGCAATTTATCTATGTATTTATTTTACATGCTTATGGGAAAATAAAAGACAAGCTTTTCTGGGGAAAAAATACATTCTCGGTGCGTATGATCGTCGAGCTGAAAGATAGCTCCAAGGATTTGTGTACAAAGTAAAACACTTTTCCATGTTTCACATTTAAATTAACGACCTACATTATTTGATTACAAATCACACACAAGGTGATATAAACTGATAATGTTAGCTCAGTTGTGTCCGTGGAAAGGTGGCCAAATTCAATAAACATTAATTTAGTTGAAAAATGACATGTGGACACAGCAATCAAACCTGGGAACTTTGGCTTAGCACACTAACGGTCTATTACTGAGCTATCCAGGAATCGTTCCTTGCTCAGGGTCATTCATTCTTCACTCAGTTTAAATCAGAGTGTGTGATAAACCTTGTGTGTGATATGTAATTAATATATGAATAGTTATGTATTCTCCCAATTTTACACCTAGAAGTATAACAGCCACTATTGAGTCAAGAATGTTGTGGGATCAGATAACTCGCTTAATGTAGACAATGATTTCCACATGTTGATCACAGAGACTGCCTTCAAATATCAAGTAATAAGTCTATATAATATCATCATTGTGGGCAGTGCAGCAGCGAGTTTTGTTTAAAAAATGGCTTAATTAATAACATTATTTTGGTTTAAAATAAATTATAATAAATCTTTTATTTCATAATTTAATGAGTTATGATTATTAGATAAACATTTAAGAGGACCGGAATCAGAACCAGAGCCTAACTAAGAACCGAAAAGAACAATAACTTTTTCTAGAACCTTGGAATGGGTGTATGGAGAGTCAAAACAGGAACCAGAACCGATATATCGTTCAACTCTGTGATGTTAAATAAAATTTCTGCACATTTAGAGCGATTGTTAAATATAAACTTATATATAAATTAGTATACAGCCATAATTAATTTACTTATATTAGAAAAGTATTATTGTTAAACTATTTTTACTGAAGAGCTAAAATAAATTTACTTTGAACAGAGATTTTCACACTATAGAGAAATTTAACCGTTTACAAAGAACACATTTTAGTTTTGTTTAACAGTTTTTGAATGTTTTGTTCAATTTAAACACAATCTAAAATACTTCCATTCAATATAAAATGGTGATTTAACTAAAGTGTGTGGTAAAGGGCAAGTCACAATAAAGTGTGGTGTAAGGGGTTCAATTGCACACATGAAAGAGAATACCGACACCATCAAGAATAGCTTCTGGCCTTTAAGTTGACGCCATTGCCACTTCAAAGTGAATTTAGCTTCCAAGGGTCCTTGGACAGACTTATCAAACACGGCTTTCATAACAAGTTTTAACAACGGAAAGAATGGTAAAAAACATTTTTTGTTAGAATTAAACAAAAATCTCTAAATAAATAAAAAAATTATAAAAAGAAGTTTTGGATTCAGAAATGGTTTTAATATCTTACACTTTTAAGAGACACGCAACTAACACTAGGGATGCTTCGATACTTTTGATACAATACTAGTGACTAATAGAAAATGTTAAAACCATTCCAGATTTAAACAGAATATAATGACACCTTGACAATTTCTAAAAAATTAAAAATTTTCAAAATGGCAAGATAGGTAAGGTACAGTTTTAAAACTCCATGCTACAAAAAACAATAATTATTGGGATACCTCTTTCAACAGGAGTAATCTTTGGATTTTTTTTAAAAGGGACAAATAACCTGTGTTAAGTTTCATCACATGACTGCTAGCAAGACCACCTTGCAGGCAACCAGTTATACTTTCCGGGTGATTTATTTTTCTTTCGGTAATATTTGGCATTATTCTTGCATATAGCTCTAAGACCAAATAAATTTTGTTTGTAGTTTATTCAAATATTTGTTTACATGTACATTTTATTATGCCATAAATATAACACAAATAGAAATTAAAATCCTGCAGAAATGTCACTAAACATATGTTGTATCAAATCCCACGACGTATTAACTTTATCTACCTTTGCTGCGAGTCGGAAATAGCTACAAGTGTGTTAGAACGCTGAATATTTCATACTAGCATCCACATTTCACTACTTATGGCACACATGCAGCTTTTATGTGGCAGAAAACATTGTTAAGGATTTATTAGTGTAGTATTTGTTATATTTACCTGGTTATTCTGTGTTAGTAACATTTAATTCATGATTGAGGAAGTTGTGCCATGTGAAGGGTAATAAATATTTGGTTAGGATGGCAATTGAAAAATACAATAATTCAGTGAGTTCTTTAATTTATTTTATTTCTTCTAATTGCTATTTTATTTTTGTTCTTTACCTGATTATTATTTTGAAATCAAGCCTAACACAAATACATGAGCTTATAGACTACACTGAGGAAAGCATCAATGTAGCACAAAATTGTCCAAGTTGTGTTGATGGATGTAACCTAATTTTCAAAAGTTTTCTTTTTATTACATAAGGCCTAAATTAGGCCTGTCAAATCCTTATTTAGTGATTGGTATGACACTATTGTGGGTTGCTAGTACAATAAAGAATGGTTTCCTTCACCTCACAAGACATGTATTAATCACAGCTTATGAATGTGTGAAATGCCAGGCCTCCATAATTCAAAATTTGAGTGCCTAAGTTATTTTTAAAAATGTTGATAGAATGGGTTAAGTTTGTAAAAAAAAAGTGAAATAAACAAACAGATTAGGCCTAGTTACCTTTTGATCAACTTTAATCATCTTAAGGTATTATAATTTATTTTGTTAAAGCTAAAATGAAAATACAAACAGATTAAAAAAAACTAAAACATGCTAACAATTAAACATACATTGGAAATAGTGAACTCAATAATGACTATGTATTATTATATTTTATACCTGTTATCTATCTTCGCATAGAAAACAAAAAATATATTCAATTCTTGTGATATATCGATTTATGAGAATACATTTAATTTAAAACACAAACATATTTTTGACACTTGCAATATGTTCATTCCTATTTTATTAGGCAAGACTATGTTTGAATATTTTTACAATTACTTCAATAACATATTTGGAAAAAATAATATACTATTAGTTAAAATCAATTTGAAAACAAATTATGAATTAGCAAATCGTTATTTGATTCTTATTAACTTGATAGCACTTACTAACTCATCAAATTATCTGAATTGATTCTAAACCAATAATTGATATACAATACGTAGACCAGTAGGTGTACATAAACAGTTTTATTGGTGTCTAACAGTTGAAAGTATTTATTTTTCAAGAAACCAAACAAAATATCTTAACCTAAGGCTCATATGAAATAAATTGGGGTTCTTTACATATTTGTAGATAATTAAAACCAGTTGGGTATTAAGAATTAACAATCATGTTTATATAATCATCACTATGGCGCTGGCAAAGTAAACACATACTTCATGTCAGCTGACTTTGTATCGTGTTTAATGTGTTCTGTTTTCTCTTTTAAAAAAAATCCTAATTTTTTTTTTTCCAAATTTATTTGTAGTTCTAGTTTTGATTTTCAGTTTTTGAAGAGCTTTAATGTGTTCATTAAAATATTAACAAGCTTGTTAGCAAGGTGAAAGTTTCAGAAGTAAGCATGTGCTAAAACGGTAGAGTCCAAGTTTCCCACCGGGGAGGATGGTAAGGTATTAGGCACGTTAAATTTTCCACACTAAACATTTTGTTTTAAAAAGAGGATTTTATTTATGTTTATCTATTTTCTCCGACAAAAAAATGATTACGGATTAAGTTGTGCTTTTGAAGTAGGCCTAACATAGTAATTTTTGAATTAAAAAATCAAAATATTATGCTTTGTTAATGAGGTAAAAGATTCGACCATTGAATCCAATAAAACACTGAATCCTCGAGTGGCCCATCTCTAATAAAATATATATTATTATTTGAATTATAGACAACATGGTGATAAATTTCATATTTAAAATACATTACTAGTTGAAAATAATATTTGACCATAATCATGATCATCGTACAAATTTTCAGATTTTGAATTTTTGACTTATAACTAGCATTTCTGAAGGTAAAAAGAAAAAATTAAATATGCACCAAAAAAGTTAAGTCAAAATAAAAGAAAACAATTGTGGATTTTTTGTCGGGATAACCCACAACACTGACAAAACATAATTTATGTTTGAGGTTTGAGTTTTATCCCCAAGTCTTGTCTTATAAAACATCTGCTTCATCTGCTAATCGGTCTATCAATTTCATTACTTGAGGATTTACAGAATGTAGCGTCCTCTTTGATTTCTTTCCTCTTTTGGGTCCCACCACTGGATTTATTTTTTGAAATACCCTGTAAAAGTTAAAAAACAATTACAGCATGCATACAAAATTTCTATAAGGTTCCCTGAATTTTCCATACATTTTTGAAACTTTCCTGTCAATTGTTTTTATTAATTACATAATTTAAAAAACTATCAGTTAATAAACATACAAAATATAAGTTTAGGGTGGCTATAAAACAACCTATAAAATTCCTCCACTTTTCCAGATTCTCCCCACGACATTTTTCATAACATTTTTTATGTTTATAACACTTTTTTCAAATGAAAGCAGCTACTAAAAATATCAAGATAAGTTCTTTATACAGGATTTAATGTTTTTGTCGTTATTTGTGGCGCTGTGTTAATGTGGTACAAAAAATAAAAAATCCCACTTAAATAATTAATGTTTACATAACATAGCCAGGATTTCATTTCGGGAGGGGGTCTCTATTTTCCCCATCCATGGGCCTTATCACAACCCCCTGCCCACCATCACTATTCTAAAAAGAAATTCCCCCTTGCAACGAAAGCAAGTACATGTTGAAATTGTACCATGGTATTGAAAGATTATGTGTTATAAAATATAAAATTGTAATTAATATATGAATAGTTATGTATTCTCCCAATTTTACACCTAGAAGTATAACAGCCACTATTGAGTCAAGAATGTTGTGGGACCAGATAACTCGCTTAATGTAGACAATGATTTCCACATGTTGATCACAGAGACTGCCTTCAAATATAAAGTAAGAAGTCCATATAATATCATCATTGTGGGCAGTGCAGCAGCGAGTTTTGTTTAAAAAATTACTTAATAACATTATTTTGGTTTAAAATAAATTATAATATATCTTTTATTTCATAATTTAATATGAGTAATGATTATTAGATAAACATTTAAGAGGATTTTATGAGGATTTACAGAATGTAGCGTCCTCTTTGATTTCTTTCCTCTTTTGGGTCCCACCACTGGATTTATTTTTTAAAATACCCTGTAAAAGTTAAAAAACAATTACAGCATGCATACAAAATTTCTATAAAGTTCCCTGAATTTTCCATACATTTTTGAAACTTTCCTGTCAATTGTTTTTATTAATTACATAATTTAAAAAAACTATCAGTTAATAAACATACAAAATATAAGTTAGGGTGGCTACAAAACTTAACCTATAAAATTCCTCCACTTTTCCAGATTCTCCCCACGACATTTTTCATAACATTTTTTATATTTATAACACTTTTTTCAAATGAAAGAAGCTACTAAAAATATCAAGATAAGTTCTTTATACAGGATTTAATGTTTTTGTCATTATTTGTGGCGCTGTGTTAATGTGGTACAAAAAATAAAAAATCCCACTTAAATATTAAATGTTTACATGACATAGCCAGGATTTCATTTCGGGAGGGGGTCTCTCTTTTCCCCATCTATGGGCCTTATCACAACCCCCTGCCCACCATCACTATTCTACAAAGAAATTCCCCCTTGCAACGAAAGCAAGTACATGTTGAAATTGTACCATGGTATTGAAAGATTATGTGTTATAAAATATAAAATGCAAACATTATTATTTATTTAAACTAAAATACAAAGAATATAAATGTTCAAAATAAAATAAGAATGGGCATAAGTAATTTTTTAAGTTTACTTTAAAAAAATAAGTGTTTAACAAGGCATATGTACCAAAATACCAATATGTAGTTAGTATGTATATACACATATCAATTATGGGGGGCAGGGAGGTCCGGCTGTCACTGATATAAGGCATTAATAAATTCTTTTAGCTAAGTGTAGTCCTGATTTACAATCAAATTTCCTGACATTTCTCTGTCATCACAAAATTCCCCGACTTTTACCTCTTTCTATCCTCTTTGAAGTTCTTTTAGCAGTATCAAAGTTTCAGGCATTATTAGTGATTGTGTGAAAATAACCTTTGTTTTAGTGGTAAGGTAAAAAATTAACGGCTTTCTTAGCCAAGTGTTTAAATTCCCTTACTTTTTTCTGTCTGTAACCATGATGAATTTTACTTTCACAGGTGACAAAATAAAAAATTACCAAGGTCTAATGAACTTACCTTTGGATGAACTCCAAAGTCTTGTCGCTTTTATCCCCATATTTGTAGCCGAAGACATAAAATGATAAAAAATAGCATAAAAAGCCTTCCAAAATGGTTCTAGGTTTCAGGATAGACTCTCCTTCTATGAAAACTTGGCATACCGCATTCTCATCATACAAGGACTTTCCTGCAATGGGGTTAAAATTTAGTTAGGTCTACATAGAAAAGCTATATCATTTAAAGAAATTAAAGACAACCCATTACTAATATTTACTTAAAACAATAAAGCAGACACAAGAAATACTAGCCTTTGACAACTAGAATGGGTCTATCTGTGCTCCCTGCAAACTGCATTTCCTCCATTGATGATGTATCCTGTAAAAGACAAATACCCACAAGTTTAAACTTTTAACCATACTTGTGCAAAAAAGTCAGAAAAATATGATGGATGTTATTTGAACTAAGCACTCACAGTAACAAGACAAAATATTTCATTTTCATCCTCAAGAAAGTAGAGAGGAAGCAGTTGGAACAATGCTAGCAGTTTTGGAGTTTCTTGCCGCAAATTTGTAGAGGCTCGATTTGCTGTGGCAATAACTTCTCTCATACAGATTCTAGCTTCTGTCCTTTTCTGGCCAACTTGATTTTTTTTCTTTTGCTCTATTTCTAGGACAGAGAACAAGAAAAGTCCTTTCGATGACACTTTTTCCTCCCACACTTTTTTGACATCCCTCCCAAATAGAAGAGATGCATGGGCCAGGAAATAATTGGCTTCTTCAAGATATGGCCATTTTAGAAGAACTTCCTTTGACCCACCCTTTCTATCTATAATGTCCTTCCTTTGGGTCGCATATGTACTTTTCATTAGCCTGTCTATCTCATCGCCGGTAGCTCTCACTAGGTTTTCTACTTTATCACAATCGCTCATTGAGTTTTTTATATGAAGGAGCTGCAATCGTTTGCTTTCTTGAGTGTCTTTAGTCTCATCTTCTGGAAGAGGTACCTCATAAGCCACACAGCCGTACTCATCATAGACTCTTCCATCTATATGGATCCGAGGGTTATTTTCATTTTCACTGATGTCTTCTGAATGAGATGGCCTTGTTTTTTTCCTTTTCTCGCTAGATGGTTTCTTATAATTTATATGATCATATAGCCTTATAATAGATGCCTCAATCCCATCATTTAACAGTTCACCATCAGCATCCACAATTTTCAAGGCTTGGGGATACTTATTTCCAAAAATTTTCAGGAGAGTACTCACTGTACTCCTCTTATAATCTCTGAGTGTCCCAATCATGTGCATGCCAAGAATTTTTCTTAGATCTCTGGCTTCCATGGTTGACAATGTTTCTCCTCTCTCCAACTTCTCTGTCATTGTATCAGATAGTTTGTTCCATGGAAAAGATAGAGGAGCTCTTCTTTCGCCAACCAATGTTGTATTTGTCACCAAAGCTAAGAGAAATAGAAAACAATGCATAAATTAATCATATGAAACAGAGAAACAATCTTTATCATTGTACAACTTTCATTTGAGTTAAAGTAATTACCTCCACTTTTGGCATTTGATTCCTGTTGATTGTCTTTATTTCTAGTTGTTAAAATACTTCCTTGCCTACAAACTGACTCTTCTTTTGAAACCCATTCTTCATCAGCACTAAGAATCATCATCTCTGTTAAAATGGGCAAGGAAGAAAGGAATTCATCTTCATCTATAAGGGCCCCATTTTGATCTAAAACAATCTAATAAAATCTACAGTGAGAATATTACATTACAAATATAAAGGAAACATTTAAAGAAAAATACAGTTCAGAAAAAGCTACATTGCATACTATACTAGGGTGTTTACTGGGTAGAAGAAACAAAAATTAGTGACTTTTTAGGGACCTTTTATGAATGAATGTATATGTGTTTTTTTTGAGAAAGCTAAAGTCAATATTTTGAGTGGGTACTCTTGAACTTTAAAACTGCCTAATATTGTCATTTTATAGGCCTATATTGTATTAAAGCCCAATAACAACCCTACAAAATGGTTTTTACTTAATTTTTCTATCTAATTTTGCATTGTGGAAAATTCAAATAAAAATGTAGAAAATTCTTGACTCTTCAAGATGTTGCACCCCCACCCCCACCCCCCACATTGAATAATTTCAGCACCCAAGTGAACCTAGATGACAGCTACTAGGAATAGTACCTAATGCATCCTACACCAACAGCTGACATATTATATTGTTGGTGACCAACAGTAAACATGTGAATGATCGTGACGCAAACAAGTTAATTACAATGGTGCACCCACACAGCAGATAAAAAATATCCAGTTAAATACTTAAAAATACAATAAAGCAATCATAAATCATTTAAAATATATAAATAACATTACAAGTTCTTTCTCTTTTCCATGTAAATCTGATGCCTATGTTAAATAGTAATAATGAATGCACTATATTACACATTATCAATAACAATCAAAAACGAAAACTTGGTACTTTTAATCTTGTTTAAAATATTGTTTCAGATTGTATACAAAGCCATGTATTAAAACTAATGGAAGAAAACTTGAGTTTACATTATTTATAACAAAATTATAATCTTTTATAAGTAAACACAAAACCAAAACATATGATTTCTGAAACAAATGTACCTTGCACTGCTGAGAAGATAGCCCAAGTTTCTTGCATGCTGTTGCAATGACTTTATCAATTGTATCACCGGAAACAAGAACTTTATCTTTTCGGTTAGAACTTACTACTGTGAAAAGTGGCATATCGCTTCTGAAAAAAAAAACGAAAAAATTAAAAAAGTCTACATAAGTACAATATGCGAACAGAAAGATAAAAGGACATAATTTGAAGCTCATATTTCATAGCCTGTAAAACTTCTTTTTATAAAATTAGGAGAAATGTTAAAATAAGTGTAAAAGCAGAAATAACTGCATTATTACCAGATTAGCAGCTGCACGGTCTAATGTGCCAAGGTTCGTAACTCGGTTGGGTGTACTGAGACTGGATTTTCCTATTAATGGTTGTTAATGCTAACACCACGCAAATGCGTGTATACTTCTTATAAATATGTATTCATCTCTAACTCATTATTAAAATTAGTACATAGACATAAAACCAAAATAGGTATTATTATTATTATTATTACCGCGTTTTACTACCCATTCGAGTTATACACACTTAGGCTAATATGTAATGGTAGGGTGATTGTGAAATGAAATGGAGGACCTACAGTTTAACGTGGGATCCGAACCACGGTGGAGGCCTGGCATTCCTCACATTCACAAGTTGCAAATAGGCAGTATGTCATTGTGGTAAAAAACTATAAAAAATAAACATTCTGCATTATAGTTTAAGTTCCATGCTATGTGCCACCCTTAAGAGTTGGAATAATAGTTATGATTGAATATATTCCTGCAACAAAGTGGCTTTAAAACTTATGTTGTAAAATTCCTTGAATTTTCCAGAAAACAAGTTTAAAATTTCCATAGCCTTTTTCTATTTAATACTATATTAACTAATTATCTTATTGAATTAAGGTGACCACACATACTGATTTTACCAGTACAGGACTGATTTTTAGGGCATTGCCCTGTCCGGTTGGTCGCGAGATGAAACCCGTACAGCTTAGAAGTACAACATTAAAAAATCATGTACATTACACATTGGCAGAGTATGGTGTAGACTGTAGAGTAAGGTTATATCTAGCTCTAGAACAGGATGTGCCAAGCCTAAGGTATTGGAACTCGTTCACTGCAGCTAGACTTCTGTTGTCCCAACCTGTTTAGCAGGTAATCTTACACAATGCTAAGAAGCACTCTAGCGGCATTGAATGTGTTCCAATACACTCGCTCGCAACGCTAGTCTAGATTCCACTCTGGTGCGTGCCAGTTTGCTCTTTCATTTTGTTACAATATAATATTGATATATAATATATATATATAACTATTTTAAATGTCCTGGTTCTAAATTATATTTTTTTTAAATGATCACCTTATATTAAATGCTAACAGCCACTAAAAATATCAATATTTTTATAAGTCCTTTTCTCAGTATTGAATGTTTTTGGCACTTATTTGTTGTCATGTATGTGGTATAGGAAAAAATCCAGTTTTGTTTATGCTTTAACAGTAAATTTAGATTTTATTCTTGTCAAGTGTTTAAATTGCCAGGTTTTTCCTTTTTTTATATCAAATTCCCTGACCTTTCCAGGTTTTCTCTGTCTTTAGCTGCCCTGTACAGACTTTTATAGAAACATACTTACACATTATGAAATTGTTCCTGAACTCTCGTAGTGGTAATTAAAATGGCAGCACAGAATATGTTCGCCTCAATAATGAACGTTCTGGACTTTACAGCTTGGAGGGGAGGAATTAAATTTTACCAACAAGATTCAAATAGATCCACTTTTATTAATATTTTGTCCGGCATTTGGAAAAAAAATCCACACATTTAAATTATTTCAAGATTATTATTCATTCTCTGTTAAATAATTAAGAACTTATTTAGTCCTAATTGATTCAGACTCCTACAAAAAACTTATTTAGGTACCAACTATTATCATAAGTTCTAATGTTGTCCAAAAACATATTTATTGGTGCAGCAGCCCCTTGCTTAATAAATTTGTCGAACTTATTTTTCTACTATGTTTAAGTGACATTATTATTATTATGTGTTGTGATACTATAGATCCATTGCCCCTTGTCCAATATGAGTCCTCCAGAATGCCTTATTAGAAGGTTATTTTTAGATCCTGAAATTTCATCTTCTTCTCCTGTTTGAGATCATCAATAAGTTGCATTTGTCACATTCTTGATAACCTTCTCGATCGCCTTCCCCTTTTCCTTTAACGAGATCACTCAAGAAGCCTATTATTCTCATTCAGTTGGCCTTTCTCTCTAAAATCACTTGTTCAGTGGTTATCTTTCTGTCAACTCTTCTTAAGACTTCATTAGTTACATGATATGTCCACTTTATCCTTTATATTCTCCTCCAACACATCTCAAATCTTTCCAAAAATGTCTTCTTTTTCTTTATGGTCCATGTTTGTTCTGCACCAAGAAAGACCTCACCAGTTTCTTTTTCATCTTTAGGTCTAGTTCAATAGTCATTTTTTTCTTAGGAAAGCAGCCTTGGTCATGTACACTGAACATCTGTTTCAGAAAACTTCTTAAATATTTTAAATGATTCATATTCTCCATCTGTTGGTTTCCCACTGCTATGTGAACAAAGGCCAACATGTTTAATAAGGGTATAAAATGCATGTGTGTGTGAAGTGACTGAAATCACGCAATATAAAAACAATTTAAATTAATGGGCCGATCAAATTTTAAATTGAAAGAAAATTTGCCTTAAACCACAAATATTGGGAGAGGGGGGTGTCCCGCCTCCCTCCCATACCGGCATGTTCATGGCCTCATGTCATATTTAATATTTGACCAATCCATGCTTCAAACGCACCACTGGTACAGTGTTCATAGAGTAAACGTAAAGTGGCTCATATGATAGAAGATCATTTACAAAACTACATTCATAACAGAGAATTGATCCAAGTTCATAAACACGAAGTTGTGGGTTAAAAGTTGTCTCCAATATTTCCAAAAGCAAATAAATTTTCTCTTCATAGTCATGCAATATCATGCAAATTCTTCCCATTTTCACATTAAACTGATAATGTTTTTGTCTCAAAACCACAACATCTCCTTTTTTGTAACAAGTACCTTTGACCAAAACTTTACTGCATTCCATAGTGCCATGGTATGGAACATTTTGACGAAGCACTCTTTGTATATCATCACAATACAAATTTGCCTGCAAAGGTCTTTCATCAATCACATTTTGCAGCTTACGTAAGCCAGCACCTTGTCTTAACAAGCTTTGAAATAATTCATGTTTTTCAGAAAGTGAAAACGTCACATTCTTGAAATTTCGAAGGAACCTCATGAATCTCTTGAAGAAGGTATGTTTACTTTCAAAACGAAGAGTCCATACTCTTAAAAGGGGCCCGAATTCTAAAATTAGCTTTGGGTAATGAGACATGAAATGATGTTTTGGTATCAATTTGTGATTAGGAAATATAGAAGCCCTAGATACTAGATATTCGTTAATGATCATTTGGAGGTAAGCAATGTAAGTCTTGTGAATCTCTGGAGCAAATATTATTTCCACACATTCTGTCAAGTTTAAAAGACAAAGCCACACTTTATCTTCGGTGTCTTTAATCTTATCTCCAATAAGAAGGGGGAAAATTCTCAAAAAAGTCCAGTTTTGCCAAGCGCCACCAGATAGTTTTGTACACTTATCGGCCAATTTTACAGGCTTATCCTTTCTGTCACTTGGTGAATACTTGAAAGTTTCAATTCTATTGTTCAAATCTGAGTAAGTGAACCACCCCTTGCCAACGAAATATTTAATGAAAAGTGGAACATCCACAGCAACTACACCTTCCAAGAGATCATGACCACAGCAAGGACAAAGTCCAGGCATACATACATGATAATAATTGAGCCCATTGAACACAGAATTGAACTTTAAACCCTGGTAGTTTTTGCCTACATCGATATGGGTAAGTGCCTCCTGATATTTTTCTACAGTTCTTTTTTGGTAGGTTCCACAGAAATATAGATTTTCTATTGCTTCCTCCTCTGAATTTTCACTGGATGACTCATCACCATCTGATGACTCACTCGATTCAGAGTAAGTAGACATATTATCATTGAAATCCTCTTCTGTTGCAACAATATCAGCATTCATTTGTTGATCTTCACCAATGTAGTCAAACTCCTCTTCTTCATTGTTAATAATTGCTCCATCTGCCTCAAGTCCATCAGTGTCATGTAATGCTGGCACAACAGTAGTACCATTTCTTTCAATCAAACAATATCTGCAAAAAAACTTAGATCTACTAAAGTTCTCTACATAGCCACCTAATTGATGATTACCAAGATTGTCTCCAGCAATGAATACTACGGTTCCTTTAACCCACTTATTAGGTGCAATTTCTATTCCCTCTGTTTCAATTCGTTTTAGATCTTTCACAATTGTACCATACACCTTTTCATGGTCAAAGAATTTTTCTCTGCACAAAGCAACGAGTTGAATGGAGTTGATGTGAGTACGGATGAAATCTGGAAGATTCCCTAGGCTAAGGTACACTGCAACTATTTAATATTTGCCTCGTGCTGAACCCAGGGGGTTTACTACTTCAAAGCTGTCTTGGTACATAATTATTTTTATGGACTCAAGGGTATTTTGAAAAAATGTATTTGATTGATAAACACTACCATCAGTGAAATCCCTTAGAATATCATCATTAGAACAACAAGAAACTAATAAAATAGGATGTAGGGACTTATCTTGGAACATGGCTTTGATTGTTTCAATAATAGGAACGTAATGAAAAAATTGTGTCTTTCCCTTTGTATCGCACAAATTTTTTTGTATAGGTCTCACATATGTAAAGTGCTCCCTATAGAACTTTTTTCGTTTATAATTAGTATTGAGACTATCAAAACTTTGTAAGAACAGATTTTTTTTCATCAAACTCTGACTAATTTCCACTATCTTGGGTATTGGAATGTTTTCTGCTGATAAGATCTGTTGCAAGACATTTTGTTGCTCATCCATACCTTGTATTTCTATGTTATGTAACTGTTGGACAAGATGTTGAATTGTACTAGATGGAACCATAAATTCTGCTTCTAATTTAAGAAATAGCTCAGCCAAATTGTTTAAGTACAAATCAGTGTGCAGCCTCTCCGGTAGACATTCTGCTACAGGTAAGGGCTGTATGTCGTTGTTGTCGTCCTCCTCCTCAATCACTTCTATATCACAGTCCTCAGTTACATTAAAAGTACTTGAGGAATTATCCATCCTTATATGTCTGTGATACTTAGATAAATGACCCGTAAATGAATTAATAGTGCTATACTTTCCCTTAAAATTGCAAGTAGGAAAAGGACATTTTATGGATGTGCCCTGAAAAATATGATGTTTTAGGTGTTTAAGTAAAATTTGATAATCATCTTCTGCTTTCTTACAAGTTTGAACATTGCAAATAAACTTAGAGAATTCATTCACAATATTCTGAGCCTGAGATTGTATTTTTGTTTGTTTAATCGATACATTATGAATCCTAATAAGATGCATCCGTAAAGATGCAGGAGTGCGAAAAAATTCTGTGCAGCCATGGTAACCACAGTGTAAGTCACCACTCAAATTTTTGTGGTATTTGTGGTGATCCAAATGAGCTTTCAGAATGTGGGTACTGTAGGTGCAAAAGCGGCATGTGTATGTCATCTTTCCCAAATATATTATTTCAGTAAAATTTTTCAAGTTACATTTTCTCTCTGGAAATATACATTTATACAAACATAAATATGCAATCTTATACTAAAATATTAATAATACAAAATAATCTGAGTTATGCGAACAATAAATTAACACGTTTGAGCAAGGTCTCCAAAGGATGGCCCAAAGGCCTGATACAGTCTGCAGCAACAATTTATCCGGCCCGCTACCTAATTTCCAGTTTTCAAAAACACAATATATGAAATATAGTCCTGCTATTCAAACTTTTCCAGAAATGATCTCAATTTCAATTTTTAAGTTCATGCCATCAGGTTCACACAGGAAAACAAGTTTACCAAATTATATTATTATGAAAAAGAATTATGCATTAAGTTATTTAAATGTAGGCCTTAACTATCAATAGCCTACTTACATAAAAAAATAAAAAGTTTATCATTTAGTCTATTATATCTAAGGAGTATATTTAGTTTTAATACAGGTACAGCGTTTAACGTGTTTTTTTACCTTTTAAGAGATTTTAATTTTACAGAAAGAAATTTAGTCATCTAAATAAACAAAATAGCACAGAAAAACATATTGAGTAAACAAATAATACTTATTTAGGCACTTTAAAAATCTTTTTACCTATAAGTGCACATAAGGGGCACATCACATTAGATCGCTTTAAAAGAATTCAGACATCAAAAAGGAAATCCACCCTTTAATAAAGGCCATTGCAACTTTCAAGTAAACAAGTTGCACTAGGGTAAAAGTGCGCTTTTATTCAGACACAGCCTGTATTTTAAGTTAATAAAATAGTTTTGTAATCTTTTTCGATATTACAAATGACACAACTATTTTACTAAGCTTTAGTAACATGTAGGAAAATGATAGCTCAATCTCTAAATAAGATGAAGACAATTTGAATCACAAAAAAAAGAACCTGCCACGTGGTGTTTTGTTCTTATTACAAAGTTAAGTTAAACAAGCAATATTCCTAACTTTTTCACATCATGAATTATATTCATAAATAATTAACTTGTTCTTCACTAACCTGGTGAGAGAATACAGCAACAAATATACTCCTTTAACAAAAAAATTAATACTTCGATAACTTTTCTTACTCACGGAATGTTCTTCTCTAAACAAATATGGCGAACTTCTTCTGAACTTCAAGACGAACGTGTTTCTCTCTCTCTCTCTCTCTCTCTTTCTATTAAAGCGCATGCGCACTGAGCTACGAATCGGTGTTTCCCATTCAAGTTGAAATTTTCCCATATAAATGTATGGATACCGTCGGGTACATTGGAAATGTTCGATAGACATATGGGAAAATTCCGATGTCCGTATGGTATATTCAAAAGTATGGGAGAAATACAATATTGTTGTATGGAAAATTTATGATTATTTCTTACAGTGTAGACAAGATTATTATAGAGGCAGAACATATAATGCAATGATTAATTATTAGTGAGGTGAGAATGTCGGGCCTATTAATGACTATTCACAGCCCCCCAAGACATACAGAAACAACGAATTATGTAGTATTATCGAATAATAGCCATACGATATTAAGGAATGTGATACAGTGAGTACGGGTATGCATATTTTTCTGTTCGTTATAAATAATTTAGTTCATGCAACCTAACCTGACGAGTATCTTATTTCTTTACTTTGTATTAACTTTGGTTTATACTTTAAAGACGATTGTTATTTACTATCCCGTGTTGTTATCTAGGACACATTTACATCCGGCGCTAAAATAAGTTAGCTACGTAACGTATTTCCTTTAAGCAGACTGACTTTGAGACGATACTGTGGTTCTTGCCACAGGCCATTAGTCGCAGCGGAAAAATCAGTTCAACTGTGGAATCACATATTCGTCGAAAAACTAAACCAAAACATAAACGTGGTCACGTGACGAGTTCTAAACCAATTACAAGATTTCCGCCTTATCGGCACGAGCTGTTCTGCTAAAGTTCAACAACGCATCTCTACCTTGTCCGCTCTGCCTGAGATGTTCGACAAGGTAGAACCAATCAAATCTCAGAGCCAACCATTCTATCTGCAGCCAGAAGCTATTAGATAGCTTCGCTAGCCCTTGTGAGATAATTTGAAATAACCCGTTAATTAAATCGTGTTTATAGGTGTATTGGATTGTGCCACGACACAGCGTTATAGTTTGAAAATATCTGTCGGGAGAATGATCTAAATTATTTATTTATCCACTAGAAAATAAAATATGTTGCTAAGCAGTTGTTTGAATGTATCGTTGCAATGCATCATGGGTCAACTACAGCGTGTGCACCACCTCAGGCAGATTCTGCTTTTTATTTTCGGCGAACGTGTGAATCAAGATTTAGTACACTAGCGCTCAGTGGTTCAAATGTCCTACCCCTGTATTATTCTCAATGTACATGCCCCATTCTCTGATAAATGAGACTTGTTAAAATACCCTCTCCCACATGGCCATGCTCTGAATAACGACAGAGGGCTTACTTACTTTAGTTACATTTTATTATCTTCCATTCTCAAGAGTAGGCGTGACATAGCCCGCTTCAGTGGCCGACTATCTAGGTTGGTCACCCTTATGCTGGACTGGCCTGCTAAAGATGGGGAGACAGAGGTTTGTATCTCGGTCATGTCTACTCAGGGTGGTTTTTCCTTGATAATACCCCTCTCCTCTCCCAGGTAAATTCGGGTAGAATACCTCTAAGATACTTCTTTTCTCATCTCTACCCCACTAGAGTAATTCTCAAACAGGCGTATAACCTGAACAGATAGTAAGACGTGGCGGTAAAAAATAGTGACATAATATTATAGTTACATTAGTCGTGTATCACTCCAAGAAATTTAAAAAAAATATTTATGAAGATCATGGTACAAATTGTTACTGCTTAACTCAAAATTACCAATTTATGTAAATCATATTTCATGAATTTTCATGACCAAAACGTGATATTTTTTAAAATTAATCATCCTCTTTAGACTGAGATTTTCATTCTAATCTTTATAATTTATTATAGTTTCTAATATTTTCTCAGTTACCACACGGGGAGTAGTAGTATCAACTCTAAGCTAACTTAGAGCAAAGGATAAAACAATTACTATTCTTATCTTCACAATGAACTTGGCTTACACAAATGCGTGACTAAGATCACATTTCATAACCTTTCCCTGACCTTGATAAATGAAATGTTACTTAGTTCTCTATGTTACTTAGCCTCGTTATGACAATTAGCAAAGCTTCATTTTAATTTTAGTATTCATAAAATTATACATATTTATAGTAAGAATTAAAAAACCAAATAAAGTTTCTTGCTGTATTCCCCATAAATTTTAAGTATATTCTTGTCCTTGTATTGTCTAGCGTAGCTAGCTCAGAGGTTCATCGCTTTTATTCGGTGAGAGTTATGTGACCTTTACAGCTCTCTGTGGTGTGTCGCTTAGTTGGAAGTCAGACTGCGGGTTTTTGCTTGGCTTTCCGGGCTATCTTTGTGTCTTGCCTCTCAAGCGATGGTGGGGTAGCTTTTGGATATGTGCACGTATTGTGGAGTCGTCGCTTTTTCGATTGGCCCTGCTAGCTGAGACCTGTAAAAGTGTGTATAGAAAGAAAACAAGTTGCCTGCTTACAGATTTCCAGCATGCCAGTCAGCGCTGAAATCAGCGAGTGTAGGTGCACACAAAGGACGCAAATGAAAGCCTAAAAACCTGCTAGCTGGCACTAGCTATTACCGCCGTTATGATTTCCAGCTCATCATTTGATGAAGAGTTGTTACTTCTTGACGGTGTCCATACAAAACTGCCATATATCCACTAGGCTGCAGTAGGGTAGAAATTATTATGGCAAACATAATCATTTATTTATTTAATGAAGCAATACAAAGTTTTTTTCTATGCACTACAGTGACTTGACAACCATTTTGCTATATTTAAAAAAATATTGAACATTGTTTGACAAAAACTTGGTGCAAATGGCAAAGGCATCCTATCCAACCAGAAGAACGACTTGTTATGGCTTAAAGGTAAGTTGGTTGCATATTAATATATCAAAAATATTCTTACTTACTTACCATTTAGGTAGTTAATAAGTAATTAAAAATGCACTTTGGAATTTGTATTAGTATTTATTGTAGCTTAAATATAGTTACGCTTATAGCTTAAAAAAATTATTGAATTATCAATTTTGTAAATCTGTTTAGAATAGAAAGGAACTATTATCAGAGTTTGGAAATGAATCTGTGGAATAAGTGGAAGGATAGGAGGAATAAGAATGAAAAGTATGGTGAGTGCTGCTAGATGAAGATCTCTGGCTGTAAGCAAACTGTTCAACATTCTCCTGAACTCGATCACGAAAAGGCAGTTTCCTTGAAGCATGAATTTTCCTGATAAATGGAAGCAGTTTCCTAAAAAAACTTGTCGTCATCTTCAATCTCTATTTCTTTTTTATTCGCAGATTTTTCTCGTGGATAGTCCAGCATCTCCCTTTCAATACCTATTACATAATGTCTCATTGTAAGTTCCAGCTCAATTGCGCTTTTGTTTTTATTTGTAGAAATGGTCTTTGATAGTATAGCTTGTGTGGGCGAGAGAGTATTTAATTTTCCATCAATTGTTGAACTACTTCAGTACAACCCATTTATTCTTCTTGATCTTAAGGGCTCTAAAAATCTGATGTGGGTTCACCATACACATTTACATCGTCTTTAGGGCTTTCTTGTGACTTGAATTAATTTTAGCAAAGAGGGTTTGGCCAGTGGGTGGGTTTTATCAGTTTCAGCACGAAGCTCTGGGTTTCATACTGTCTTCTAGGAAGAGCAGTGATTTTAAATAAGTCTATTTTAAAGTGGTACTACTCTCTGCAACATCTCCAGAACGAGAAGGTGATATTTTCCTCAGTTACACACAAAGAGATTTCTTACACATTTGCACTTCATTCTCTTGTAACGTGTCTTTTTTTTAATAAACGAAGTTTGATGTTGAAATGCTTACTTAATTAGATGTGTGAATCTCTCAACTTAGTGATTTTATTCTCAGCGAGTTTGTTATCTATTGTAAATACATTCTGTCCCCCGTTGCTTATGAGTGAAAAGTCAAAAGTTGAAATAGGAGCTACTTTCTGTCAAAGTGGTGCGCAGTCCGATTGCTGTTAGTCTAGTTGAGACATCAATAGATCTGCTGGACTCGCTGTCTAAGCTATCACGTGATTTTATTATGTGGAGAGAAGCCCATTGATTGGTGTCCATGCAGTTATTGAAGGATATTCTGTAGTTAGCAGAAACTAGTTTGTGTATTATAGAACAGATAAATAAAATGGTGCATCGATGTCATTTGTAAATTGGTGATAATTTGGGAAAATGAAGAAAGAAAGGTTGGTGGTTAATATTATCCACTAACCAATAACAGAATCCTAAAAATAGTTGAATTTAAAAACCAGATGAGTGCAATATTTGGCAGTTAATTAGTAAGATTATTTATATTAGTACCACGTCTTACTATATAATTAGTAAGAAAAAAAAACCAAATGAGGACGGCTTTGTTTCATAATGATGACAATTAATATGTCCGTAACTTCTATACAAGAACTAGCAGTCCCGCACGGCGTTGCCCGTGAACCACTGTAGTATAATAATTATGTAAGCTTGACAACCCCCC
>CABFVX010002148.1:105745-125972 GCA_902151425.1 Timema shepardi | reverse complement strand
GGAAAAAACTTTTTCACAGAGTGAAAATATGTCTGCAATCAAGATTATATTAGAGTTTTGTTTTAAGATAACATTTTTTTTCAAACAAACCAGCTAGAATACGGGAATTTTAATAATATCATAATGGCCTATAAGGTCTTTGTAAATAATTCTGAAAAAATTATGGTGATAGTCAAAACAGTTTTGGAGAAACTGCGAGTTAAGTTTTGGGGTGTTCTAATATTTGATCACGGAAGCCATGATGTATTATGCTCTACTCGGTGCACCCGAGGAGACTATCATGAAAGGAGACGAAGAATAAGTAAGAGAACCGTTCCCTCGTCTTTCCCTTCTCCCTTCGTCCATCAATAATCATACGCCCGATAATGAAACTATGATGGAAAAGAAAACGACATAGACCTCTCTCGTCGATTCCCTTTACTCAACTGATAGGTCTGCTCCCTCGCGTGGACTTATATCAGGTTGGAAAACTGTTTTGGGGAGGAGTATAAACCCACATCTAGCATATCTCCAAAAATTAAGCCATTCGTGCGAGTTACCATATTTTACAATGGTCCATTCCCCTTAATTAGCTGATAATTGCCCTGTGATTCAGCACTAATTAAAGTGGCACAGTATTTTGATATTGTGAGATAATTTGTATTTATAGCTTCGTGATCAAGCGCCAATTATTACGATACAGGATTATTATGTGATATTTTAATTGAGTAAATAAGACCTTTGTATGTTGTGATTTTATCTTTGGTATGAAGATATTATGTAAAATGGTGACTTTTCGTTGATGGATTTAAGTTCGTGACACTGTTAAATTGTATTACTAGTGATATATTTATGCTACCGGCACTGAATATTACTGTCTTTGATTACAAAGTTCTTGTGTGATGGTGTTCACTGTAATAGTGTTCACTTTGTTGTATTGATTTATGTGAATACCTACTCTCTATTACCAGCACTGTTAATAAATTGTTTTGTTAGACATATATTCATACGCACAAGCAGCTTATATATGACCCACCCCTTACCCCAAGGACCCCCTTGTCACCAATGTCTAAACCAACTAATAGAAAGAGTCCTGGTGACATGTTGTGGTGGCTAGCTTCCTATTGGGTAGAGGGAGCTAGCGTCACTTGCTTTTTTGGTAAATACCATTGAGTTGATTTTTAAAGAAAAAATAAATTTTAATGGTACAATCCTTTGACATAATTTCTGAAAAGCAAATGATTCTCCATGAATGAAATATTTAAAGGATATTTTACATACAATACTTACAAGAAAAATTCACTTCATCCATTACTTTTTAAATATATGAGAGGGGTCCAAATCAGTATCATTACAATGCGCGCTTAGAAACTTGACATGACGTTGCACAATGTCTCTTGTTGAATTTCTTCAACTTCCACCACAGTATTTTCTTTAAGTTCCTAAATTGTTTTTGGGTGAGGCATTACTATATATCATGTCCCACCAAAAAAAGTACAACGCTGTTAAGTCTGGTGAGCGTGATGGCCATGTGATGTCTCAAAATCGGGAAATTAAATAACCATGAAACATTTTGCAAAGCACCTCCATTGATGGTTGACCTTTCCAACCCCTGAACTAAAATGTAAGGGCATGGGTACTAACAAAATATGGTTCCAATATTATGGGGCAACATTGCCCGGAACTTAATGGCCAGGTGCTTCGCAAAATGTTACTTGGACCCTTCATTTTATGATTCGAGGACATCGCCTGGCTTCTAAGCTCACCATACTTCTTAGCATCTCCGATATTTTTCTTTTGGGCCATTTTAAAAAATCATGACTTACCCAAAAACAATTCCTGAACCTAGACAGAATTATGGTGTAAGTTGAAGCAATTCAACAGGAGAAATTGCGCAAGGTCATTTCAAGTATCAAAGAGGGCATACAAGTATTTTTCACATATAATAGTGGTCATTTTAAGGACATTATTTAAAAAAATGAATAATTCAAAGGTACACAGAAATTTGTCAATAATTTGTTGTTATTTTAAGTTTAATTTGAAACATTTAATAGTCAAAATAGTAAAGATATAGTGTTATTAAGTTAATGGTTCAACACTTTCTGCCCAACCCTGTATTTCCTCTAAGTAATTCTCCTATTCACTTATCCCTATACTTTCATTCCAGACTTCATACCCTTGGGGTTGAACACAAGAATTAAAACAAGGCATTTTTATACCATTATGATATTCAATCATTGCAGTCGTTCAAAGATTTCTAGACTAGCAGGCATAATTATGCTAAGGTCCATATAGTGCATTATTCTTCCTCAAAGACCAAGCCTTGTTCCTGTATTCTGTTCTTCCTCACAAAACAATATTGCTTAAGTTGTGTTATTCCTGTAACCAGCTCATATTGGAGGAACAATGTTCCCTGGAGGAAGGGGCGACTGGACCTTGCTTAGAGTACCTCCTTCAACACCACATTCTGGACCTGTTGGCAACACTGGCTTGCACAGACTCGCCTCCTGGCATGAAGTCCCTCACTCTGTGCTTCATGAAGAAGCTACTGACTCAACTCCGGGAGCCGGTACTACCACATGTCAGCGTGTACGCTCCTGTGCAAGTGAGTGTCCACAGTTAAACAAAACATTAGAAACCAATCAATATGGCTACCCTGCGAACTAAATGTCAAGTACATCTAGAATAATTAATTCAACACACAGGTTGAAAATCATTGTAATTATAAGCAAGGCCAAATTTTAGTGCTCGAAGGTCCTAAGTACTTTTATTACAAAATTTGATTTGTTCAATTTTAACCTTTCAGGGAATCATGTCAATTAAAATGACTTAAGTTTAATTCATTTTAAATGATGAACCACTTCAATTGATGTAATTAATATTACTTCTATGCTTCTACTTTTTGGAACTGCCTCTAGATTTTGGATGTCCATTGAGTTAAAATGGCTAGAGATAATCCCTTACATTTTTTTTATTGTTAGTCACTAAACAATGAAGAGAGTGAAGCATGTATTTCTTGGTTCAAAATTGCTATCCATGTAAACATATAGTGGTAACAATAAATAGTGAATATTGTCTGTCACATTTTAATTCGTTTTACCTTTTAAATAAAAAATGGTAAACTACATTTTCATATTTTCATAACTTATTCATTTGACTAATATTGGCCTAACCTAAAATGGAGTATGGATACATGTGAGAGTACAAAAACTGATTGCATAAAAAGGCAAATAGAAGCCTTTGAGTAAAATTTAAAGTTTATTGCTGAAATATATCAATGTTCCATAGCGGTTAGTACCATTTGTCAATCAGAAAATTTCATTGATGGCATTCATAAGCCTAGCTTTGCAGGTCAAGGAACCACATCCTTAGAAATCTGCAGTTAATTTTTTGGCATTCTACAATTGTTTTACACATTCTTTGTAGCTTGACTTAAAATGCTGCAAGATTATTGTAAAGAAATTACAATGAAATATGTACAGCACCGGTTGATGTCTTAAAATGTGAAAACAGAAACTAACATTGGTTAACGATCCAAAAGCTTTGTTAAAAAAATTCGAATAGCTTTTAAATAGCATTCATGACAATCATTTGTGGAAATATTTTGTAAAACATATATAGAATAAATAAATCACTCCAAGAACCTGGATTTAAGTTGTACACAATTGCAAAATTTGTGCCTTTATGAAATTTATTTGATGGTTGAGATGAAAACAAATATGAAGGCAAAAGAATTTATCTTAAATTCTGATTACAAACAATGAGACGACTGAACATGGTAAATGAATTTCGTGTTTGACAAATCACTAAAATAATTGATTGTTATCACACTTAGGTGCTAAAGATGCATTTCAGATTCATCTTTTTTTATTGGGTTGTGGACTTAATAGTCACGATAATGACAAAAAGACATACATCATGTTACATGATACCTTCACTTTTCTTGCAGACAAATCTTTATCAAAAGATAAAGTTCATCCCAAATCCAAATAGTTGATCAACATTTTTTCATCAGACTTTGCAGAATACCTTGTTGATGAGTTTACATTTTCCTCGCTATGCAGTATCCAATATATGTAGTAGGAACAGGGCCGCATTTATAAATATGGCGCCCCTAGGTGCATGAGCTACAGGTGCTCCCTTCCTCCTCCTCACAACCCGCTCCCACCAAAACATAATACTGTTATTTGTTAATGAACACAAACAATAATGTTGCAGGTCTATTTATTGCTACTATTTACAAAAGAAATTCTTAACAGGGCGAAAGGTATTTTGGGGGGCCTCGAAAGATTATTTTAAATGTTGTTTGCTTACTACTGAAGTCAACTAACTTATATTTAACATTTTGGAAGAAAGAATTCGATGATTGTAAGCATGTAGGTACAGTAGACTCTTGATTTTCTGGGGTAATAGAAATCACGGATAGTAAAAATAATCCCCACCTTTTCACTAGCACCATTAAAAATTTGCTGCCCTTTGTTTCTACTTATTTATTTGAAAAGGGATTTTACACAATTGTAAATATAAAAACGAAACAGCGAAATTGACTTCAAATCGACCCCTGTATATGAATAGCATTAAGTAATACAATCGAAACAAGAATAGACAAATTAGTGGAAAGTGTTCAACAGCAGAGGTCACATTAAATACATTTAGGTAAGTTAATTTCTGTTTTTTCTTATTCGTTTGTTATTATAATCAGTGAATAAAGCTACTATTTTAGAATAAATCTCAATGATTAAATGTGTTAGTAAAAACTAGGGGGCCATGAAAATATTTTAAGATATATAAGAGGCCACGAGTAATAAAATGTTAAGAACCACTGATTTACAGTATATACCATATAATTATGTAACCACTGTGCAAAATGGTTGTGCTCATTTATATCTGGCATGGCTTCGCATTTGAGTGACTCAATTATTCGCCGACAGATGGCAATAGGAGACACAATAAAAATAACAATTCACTAGCGGTTTATAACAAGTAAGCTTAAGCTACAGTTGAGTCCACGTGTGTTGTTTTAGTGAGAATTATGTTCATGTTCATGTTCATGTTCATGTTCATGTATTCATGTATTCATGTAGAAGACAAGTGTTTCGGTTTCTAATCCTGTGACGTACCATGGAAAGGGCACTGCTGTAAACAATTTGATTTTTTTTAAATGTTGTACCCGCTAAAAGCTTGCGCCCTAGGCGCGTGTCTAATCTGCCTAGAGGGTAATGTGGCGCTGAGCAGGAATGATAAATCCCAAATAAGTGATTAACTTGCTACAATTTTCCAATTGCATCTACCTGACCCTGTATTGAAAATTGAGGGACAACTTGCCTTAGACCCTCTTAAGTTATTGACAATAGATCTATTTTTTAGAAAGCTATGTTGACTATCTGAGAGTTTATTTTTTAAATGGTGAAAATTATGCTTATATATATTTTTCTCGAATACTTGAAAAATAGGTTCATAGTTATAAACATTTATTTCTGCCCCCATTTTATAAGTAGTATTGACACAAGTGTGTTTCCATCCCAGTGTAAAAGTTTCACTTGATAAGCTAAGATTGTAAATATAAGCTAGCACAGCCTTTGACAATAAAGCTTGGAGTTACATCAGAGCCAGCATATTTAGCTGATTTCAATTCTTTAAGCAATAAGACATATCCTGTAGTTTAATATTATGGCAAGGATACAAGGATGGACACGTTTAAATTGCAGAACAAGGTGTAACATATAATGTGGAGCTATAACAGGATTGAAAATAGGAACCAAACTCATTTGCTATTACTAAAGAATCCTTGGTGATATTACCATTAAGCTCTTTGTTAGACAAGGCATACTATATTCATGCGATTATTTTTGATATAAATCTCCAAAAGTCCTTTCACTTGCTTTTGAGACTATTTTCAATTGAGTTAATCCAACTGGCTTTATTCATTGATACAACTGTTTTGACTAATTTTCGAACATGCTAGAAATGTAAATAAAATTCTCTATTGTTTGTCTTTTTAAATTCTTTGAAGAATTTTTTTTTGTCCTAATATAGTAATTAAGTGGAAAAGAAAATCAATTTGGAAGTGTCATGAACAGTAATTCTAGGAATATGAATATTTATTTTAGTACAAATTAATTTGATGAAATTATCTTTACCTAAGCTAACATCAGCGGTTAAATACAAGGCCAGTGAGCATTGGCCAAATTTTACTTACTACATAACCCATATCTTGAATTTAAATTTAAATCTTAGCAAACATGAGGAATATAAGAAATTAACCTTCTTATATTGGTATTTTTTCCTCTTCATTTATGATTTTGTTCATTTAAGTGGTATATTAATGTTATGGGATCTGACTTATGTTTGTCCTATAGTTATATTTTGACAAATACAGGTGAGCTTCTTAATAATAATAAAAACAAATCTGATTCATAATTTGAAATCTCTTAAACATCTGTTTTGAGTATTAAATTTTTTTTTCTTTCAAATCCTTTAATATCTTTAAGGATTTAAGTGGTTTGACATTTCAAAAGATTTATCCCCATATTGTACTATTTTGTTGGGATTCTCAAGATATAATGACACAATGTGTTGAATAACCTAAAAAAACACTCAACAATTAATGTTTTTTTCATGCAGTATGTATTTTTTTATAGAGGTTGGTAGCTGTTTGCAGTGGGCTACTTGCCTCTCCTTCGGAAACAGATGAAATACATTTCCTGTGTACACTTTGTGCTGTGATTGGCAAGCATCCACACCTCATCAATATTTTTAATAGTCAGGTACTGCACACAAGCAACATCCCTTGTTTCATTTTATTTATTATGGCATTTGTTTTTATTCAGTCAAACACAAGAATGGCCAACTGGTGGCTTGCAAAACAATTATATACAACCTCCAAGCCTATTTTAAAGTATAATCGGAATTGTTAACATCTTTATACAAATTAGGGTAGAAATGAATGTGAGCGTACTTCTATATGCAGATGCTACTAAATGCTGGGAATGAAAGGGATTTACAAAATACATTAAAGCATTCGAATGTGGTGACAGAAAGGCAGAATGGATCTTCGTATGGATGTCTCCAAAACTAACGTGATAGTTTTTGATAAAGATGGATCAGGAAATTATTGTAATTAATAGTATAAATGGAAAATTAGAACAAGTGAAGGATTTTGTTTAGCTGGGTAGAATTTTCTGTAAAAATGCAAGGATGGATGGGGAACTTGACACTATTTGGATGTATGTGGACTATTGCAAAGAATGAATTAGTATCGAAAGAGGCAAAGGTTGTAATATACAAAAGTGTGTCAATGCCAACATTGTTGTATGGATGCGAAGCGTGGGTTTGTCAAGAGAAACACAAGACTATGGTGAATGCAATTGGAATGAGATAGCCAAGAAATGTTTGTAGGAAAACTCTTATGGACAGAATCGGAAACAAATGGGTGCTGAATGGGTGTGGTTTGAAAAGGAATCCAATAGGTCAATGTAGAAGAAGCATCTAACGTTGGTTTGACATGTAGAGAGGGCGAGTGTGGATTGAGTGATAAACCAAGTATATGAAGGTGGAGTGTGTCTATCTATATATGCTAACTGATTTAAATAGTCAAACAAATATAGTAACTATTCAGGATCTGGTGAAAGATATTTTAGTTTTAAAATATTATTGCAAGAAGTAATAAGAGATATAATAAACTAAAACAATAATTCAACAATAAACCATAATAAGCAATAATAAGTGCTACTTAGTCCATTTTAATAAAAAGAATATTAAGTGCTAGTGACTCAGGTATGTGTAAGAGAAACACATTGACAGAAAATAGGAAGTTATGTTTTGTTTGTAGTATGTGGAGACAAAGCGGCTCAGTGTGAGTAGCACGACGAGCTCTCAAAGTTCTGGCTTTGAAGACTTCAAGTTCCCTCCTTCCCCTCATTATAGACATAACGGCAATGAGAATCTCCAGCATCCTCTGCTTAGTCGAGAAGATGCTCTCGAGCAGACCAAACCAGAACTCATGACAGAGACATTAACATTCCAGTCGTCTCCTGAGACGAAATCGCCCAATTGGGGCTCTACAAATAAATTTCCGCTCTTAGACGCCCTTTTGAGCTTCTTGCACAGTGCTGTAAGTTGGAACTAGATATAAATATTGTCAGCTCTTGTATTATAATAACTTATTAAATTAGGGATGGGCTCTTCAAAACATTAAATTCCTAAAATATTTAAGTACATTTGAGTTTTTTTGTTGTCGAAAATTTGGAATAGGTATTTTTTAAGAGTTATTATGACCCTTTTAGTGCTAGTGCTGTATGAGGAATAACAGGCGATTTAAATTAGATTTGCATGCATTTTTGTAAATAATTTTACTCATAATATATTTTAAGATATAAAACCCACCATACACAGGGTTTGTATGGTCCTTGAAAGACCTGGAATTTCCAGGTTTCAATATTTAGTTTTGATATGGTTGTGAATAATGGCTGTAAATATCATAATTAAAGATTCACTGGGGTGTGAAATATCTATATCTAGTGCATCCTCTTTGATCAAGCGTTAGCTGTTGTCTGCTGTTTACTTTACTCTCCGCTGCTTTTCCCGATTCTTTTGTTGTATTTGTTATCAGCTAAGAGATGATTGCGCCCATGGGATGAGATCTCAATAGGGGTAAAGGGAAACAGTGTTTACCTCTCTCACAAATGCATTAATGCTACTGTCAATGAAATATGATGTTGTTTTCTTTAATTTCATATATTTATAAATCTCAATTCATGTGCATTCCCCTAGTGGCTTTAAAACCATAATTTGAACCAAGAGCTTCTATCATTGGCAATCCAATCTTTTGTAATAATAACACCTTAGAGCATCTGACAATTGAAGCAAGTACTTTGTTAACCTCTTTTGATGACTTGTTTGGAATGAGAACAGTGTATAACTGCGGTCTTTAATATTATCTTTCATTAGCTGGCCACTTCACCATCAATGAAAAAAGCTCACTTGCAGAATAATAATAAAGGTGCAGCATGGGTAATGTAACCAATATATAATTGAAGTTCAAAACCTTCAATACTTGTTTTAAATTGTGAATGATCTGCTTTTTAAGCACAGAAATATATATTTTTGTTTGTAGATAAGGCTTAATGCTTTCCTTCTAGGTTCAATAACACAGTGTGTTCACACAGTCTAAGGTAACATACCATCTATACACTGGATTACCAATTATGAGGTCGAGGTTCAAATTTAGGCCTGAATGCGTTATGGGTGGTTTTCTGTTAATGATTTTTCAACGTGGTTTTTACATGCTGTATCCACGCTAATTTGGGTGTATTTTCCTCTTAATCAACTCCCCTGTATCTACACCTAAAATTTACCCACTAACCATGCTATTTAATTTAATTATTTATAAAATAAGATAAAGTAACACTCTTGATCGCATGTTATTGAACACACAAAACACAAAATCAGGTTTCCTTTCCTTAGTGATTGGCATATTAAGCCAAAAAAAACGACATCCTGACCAATGACCTTAACGAATATATTAGCCAATTCCTCCATTGTCTAGAGAAAAATTCTTTATTTTACCAGAGTGCATGTATTTAACTGAGAACCTGACATTTAGCTGTGATTAATATGGTAACATCACTCAGGACCAATAGGCTTGAACAATGAATTTACTCTCTAAGTTACATTCTGTAAAATTTAAATCAAAATTTCTTGGGATATAATGTGTGTAATGTTATTACTGTTTAAATACTGATGGATGTCAACTGAAAACTAGTTTGGTAGGATACAGTTTAATGAGCCTTTTCCTAAAATAATAACTACAGTGAACACTTTAATTTATAAGATTATGGGGGAAAGAAGACACATGGATAATTCAAAGCTATTGTAATTATTAACACAAAAAAAGCCAATTATTTACATTGTCGATGGTTTTGGGATTGGCGTACAAATACTGGTTGGGTGTACTGAGGATGGATTTTATGAAATTGCAATTACACGCAATTGTGAGTACAATTTCCTTAAATTTAACCTTACTCATTTTAACATATAAGCATAATTAGTATATATGCATATAGCCCAAACGGGTATTAAGTCATTATAAAAAATATACTTGTTTACAATTTGTGTTCACAAACACAACTCAAAGCAAAATTTGATACAAATTAAATTAATAACTCCTAAATGTAATGGAAGATGAACTAGGTTTTTCTTAATTCTAGTAAAAAGTGCAAAATGAGACTGGTGGAATGATTTGAGATTACTAGAATGATAGAGCGGTGCTTGCTCAGACATGTTCACCAGTTGACCTGGCGACACGTGTCATGTTAGAGTGAGAACTCGCACCAGTAAGTTGTGCACTGTTTGTGATATTAAATGGTATAATGTGAATCAAAGATTTTAATCTTTGAATCAGATCCACAAGTTAAATTGAAATCAAATATATTTTGTAATTTTTTTTACTCTAACACAAATACAATTGTTTAATATTGAAAATATTTTGAATTTAATCCAAACCCTATACTTTATAATGTCTTTACAAATCAAATTTAAAATCAACTAGCAAATATGTGTTTGAATAAATTGAATAAAAAAATGCCTTAAAACTGTTGTCTTAACACTGGATATATTATCAATATTATGAGGTAAAATATTATATAAATACGGCCACACGTCTTCACTAAAATTATGAATTTGGTGATTATATTTTGTTATTAGATAGATATTATTCCTCAAGTTTTCATAAAAGGTTAAATTATACAGAAGTTCACAAGTTTTGATTTTCAAATTAAATTTCATTGAATTCAAATTTAAGCACACTATATATTTTTAAGTGACTCATATATTAAAAAAAATATTAAGCCAGGAATATGTAATTGATAACACATCTTAATACATACTTGCCACATTATTCCACAAGCTGGTTGTTCAACACGACACTCATATCTCAAAGTTGCTGTCAGAGTATGGAGCTACTAACTCTCTTGTTCATCTGTCTTGTAGGATAGCAGGGTAACAGTTAAGGCATGCGAGGGTATCATGTTGCTAGCTGCTCTGCCATCGGACAGTTTTGCTCGTTCCCTGGCTCGCCACTCCAACCTCTGTGCGGAGTTGGCAGCTAGGTTGGCTGCCCTGTATGAAGGCATTGTGCCAGACGTTGACCCCAACGACATTGATGAAATGCAAATTACCTGGGGGTAAGCACCCCCCTTCTGCATGAAAATGATTGATTTGTTGCTTGATGGTTTTGGTTTGCTTATGCATTTGGTTCTTTGTGTGTACAAACTTGTCTAAACAGTAGTAAATACTTGCTGGGTTGGTCATTTATAGTGCATGACTGATATTTATAATGTGTGCATGACTGACCCAGCTTGTCAGAATTTACAGATTGTATTCTCAAATGACACAGCTGGCCAGAGTTTACAGGTTATATGCTCAAATGACACAGTTGGTCAGAGTTTACAGATTTTTAAGGAAGTGATGAAGGGTGAAGGGCTTAACCCCCGAAACAACCCAAGATGTGGCACCTTACCTTGTCTCATTTATTAGTGTGAAGCTCTTCTTGGTACCTATCTCTTTATACAAACCACTGATTTGATATCTGTTTTAAATGGCCTTTCTTGTAATTAAGTTAAAATTAGTACTAGGAATCTCTTTAGCTATTAAGTCACTAAATTACCTTTATCTTTCTATACCTCAAACAATTTAGTGAAAAATATGTTTTTTTTTATTCACATTGAACTTCAAGATTGGCTTGAAATAAATATTTTAACCCTTAAACACTTGACTCTAAAATTGTTCTGTTTTAAGATGTCTTTTCATAGTAAAAAAAAATGTTTTTGTACATTGACAGTTTGGACTCTCTGGCATGGACAGATGGAACTAAATTCCTGGGCTGCCGTCAAGTTGCAGCATTTTTGGCATGGCTGGATTACTTTGATCAGGTTAGGACCCATTTTGTTTCTTTGTAACCATGTATCTATAGTCGATCCAGGGCGTTTATAGTAGTGCCTGACAGCTATGAAAAGTTACCAGATCAAATTATGTATCCCTATGCCAAACCATATGATCTTCAAAAACACATGTTTAGCAGCTGTCAGTTTTGCAAGTCAAAGCTTAGTCCTTTACAAGAAATATATAACAGTTTTATTTATCTTTTAACTTTTTATTTATTGTTGACCTTGATATGTTGATGTTTGGCCTAGTATTAGTTATTAATTTTTTCTACAATATTTAAAATTTTAGTGTTTCATCCCATATTAGTTTATATTATTAGTAAATTATTTTTATTAACCAAATATTTGTATAATATTTTGTTTATAGTATTGTTATTAACATTATAAATGGGAAATATCTGAATAGTATTATATGGAGAAAAAAATCACTCTCATAAACCCTTTTAACACTCTTGATAAGATTATTACAACGAATGTCATATTTGTTATGAATTGGCTTGTACCTTTAAGTGTTTTCCACCGGGTTCGCAAGAACTTCTTCCACATCATCATATCATCATCGCTCTCTTCATTGTCAGCCTTTACAATCTGTTATGTATTGTTTTATATGTAGGCCTATTTATGACTTTAAATAATTTAACTAACAAAAATCAATATGCTAGACTATTTGTTTAGGCCTATAAAATAAAAAGCACACTGTACCTACTGACAACTAAAAAGCTATCTTAATTTAAAAAAATATATTTTAGATTAACATATCTTAAACAGTTAACTAAGTATCTTATAAAACTACAATAACTTATCACTTAGAGGTTCACGCTAGTATTTTATTTACTGAACCCTGAGAAAGACTTGCTATTTTTTTTTGGCTACATTTCACAGAGTTTTTTCGAATACTATAAAATTCATAAAACTTGAGATTTATCCTAGTGGTCAACACAACACAATCTTGGGGTTAAAAGATTTATTTTCTAATCTTGATACAGACTTGAATATTTGAAAAATATATATTGATCACTGATAACCCACTTGCTATTTTTTTTATCACACGCTTCAATATTATATTGGGAAAATAATTATTTAAAGAGCACTAAAACAGTCTATTTTTCAAGGATAACAAGCTCACACACCAAACTAATATTCACAAAAGAACACACGAATTACTAAAGCGAATTAATATTAAAAAAAAGACTTATTTCAGTCATTATGGTTTGCCTCAGGAAGTTCTAAAGTTCTGTTCTTTTGGACATCTGACATTGTTGAAATTTGTGTCACTGACATGAACATACAATTCTAAACAAAGTAAATATACAAACTGTCCACTTTGCATTCTATTTAGAATATTTTATTGTTATGGTAGGCTTCAAAACAGTTTACTGGACGAAGGAAATACTTAGCTTTGCATGTCTTACAAAAATAAATTGCAGGACTTTCTCTGTATGCTTGTGGGACATAAGTTTCCTGTCATTCTGCTTCTGGATGTTCACATACAGTATGTATTGAATTCTCCCCCTCTATAGATTCATAGATAATATATCTTCAAGATCATCACCTTCATTTTCATCACTTGTAAAATCACTAAGATCACTGTCATATTTTATATTTGACAATAAATACCCACACTCTTGCTGTCTCCATGGCTTACTTACTATGGAAATGGTCAAGGTGTTGTCAAAACAATCTTACAACACCTAACATTGTTTACGTAGTGCTTTGATTTAGTTCAGAATTCACACACTATAAGATACTTTTATTCCAGTTGCTTGCTTCTATCTACAAAATATTCTGGAACTTAGAGAAAAATATAAGTGATTGTGGAATATTCCGTTAATGACACATGAAGCTTACTAGGTAATGGCGGAATATTTCATAAACGACACGGGAAGGGTTAACATTTGAAAGAAGGTATAGGAAAGGTAGATTGAAACATAGAAAAGAGACAAACACAATATGGCTTTTACAATGAAAAGAAAAATACAGTTTTCATTGTAAAAGCCATATGGTGTTCGTCCCGTTTATATGTTTCTATCCACCTTTCCTATACTGTCTTCCAAATATAATACAATTATCTCCTAAAATGAGAAGAGGTTTTCCCTAAATAGATCTATTTAAGACTGTTAGAGTTTGGTTGTAAGAATAACCGTTTGGCTGGTTCTTTGCTTTACAAATTAGTATTTGCTGTTTAATATAAATTAATTATTAAAAGCAAGAGCTCGTTAAAGTGGCCTTGAATGCAAAAAAATATATATAGCTACTGAATAGAAGCTATGCTGCCAGTTGGTGACGTAGGCGACCTTGTTAGTGACTGGTATTAATTAATACTCTCGTTTACAAAATTTAAACCTTATATTATTGCACAAACATTTTGTATGTCTTTTTTTCTTTATTATCACAAACAATTTACTTATGTTAAAGATATGCGAGGCCAGTTATAAAAAATATATATAGCTAAGGGAATGGCAAGTTGGTACCTTGTCTGAAGTTGCAGTCCAACCTCTTCAATGTCTTGTCTTGAACTAAATAAAAACTATTTTTTTTATTTTGTCCACGCGATATTTGTACATATCTATTGGTGTGGTGATGTGACTTTTTCCTGTCCTATGAAGACTTGTCTTTCTTAAAATCCTTTCAACTGTCCCACCAATTCCATCACATTGGTCCCTTGCCATGGCATGTGGCAAAAAAATGCCACTCGGCTTGAGCTCCAAAATCTTGTTCATGGTGACACAAATTTATGAATTTTTTTTTGTTATATTGGGCAGCTGACCCATAAGAAAAGTAGAGCACTTTTTTTCACTTGGTGAAGGGAGGATTTTAAACTGTCCATGAGTATTTTTTTTGAAAGGTGTAGAAAGCTGTGGTGTTGTGTGCCAATGAATCGCTGATTAGTGATTACACAAAAACAACGGTTTCATAACTCTACATTTTCTTTGAAGTACAACACAAAGGGGCGTAACGTTGCCTGGTTACTTGACCAATGGTAGGATTGTACCTCGTCTTGTACTACGAAAGAAAAATTTTCAGAAAAGTCTCCCATTAGTATGTATTCTTCCTCTTGCATATTTGTCTTCTTTGTGTTGAGGAATTCTGCTTGTTTCTTTGCAATAAAATGTTGTACCTTAAGTTGCTCAAACCTTTCCACTATCCTATCCATGTACTCATCAAATGGAAGAACACAAGTTGACAGCTCACAACGTTCTGTTGAAACCCACTGTTTGAATTTAAGTTCTGTTTCAACTTTTTCAAAATCTTCCCAACCTTCTTCCAGTACTGTGTGCAGCCCATAACTTCCCGGACAATCATTACACTTTGACAACATGCACAACTCATCATCAATATTGCAGACTGTATCGGTAAGGAGATGTTTGTAGTCCATTCCTACTTTTATGGCTCCAATCATCAATTTTACATTCTGGTGTTACACAGACACACACACACAGGCAGAATGCATGCCTGATGCACCAGTTAACACGCAGAATTTGGGTCTCAGTTCTGCAAACTTGGAAAACCCTATTTTCATGTTTGGGTACTTTTTTTTAAAAGCATTTGTAAAGCTCCTTAATATTACATAAAATTAATTAATTATCCTTTCTGCTTAGCCCCGTTTTCAAAAGTGATTGAGTGTTGTTTTGTTGTTACTTCAAAGGATTGTGGCACCTGAACCCTTGAAGTAACTGTACCACCGCCCTTACTCTTCCCCGAAGAATAAGGCTGGCGCACAACAAACAATAAAATAAAAAAATAAATATAGCAATTGCAGAGGGCTATGAGAATACAAACAAAAGTAAACAGGCCAATTTACTTATTTTCTCCACGAACTCACACCTCAATTATATTGATGTTCCTAACAGGAAAGGGGATGGCTAAAAGCAGGAAACCTGGATTTAGAAGAATATATGTCAATGGTAACAATTTGTAGTTTTATTGATAGTGAGAATAAACTTGAACAGAGTATAAAAAAGGCGATTAAGTTGTACAATTTGGAATTGCTTACAATTCATGAGGCTATTAGCATACGAACATAATATCGTAATTGAAACCAATGAACAATGAACTCTATAAGCCTGCAAGGCCAATGAGTTAACTGACGACAATATTCCAATACAAAATCTGGCTATGCAGACAAACATACTCCATACGAATGATAATACAAGACTTTTGCCGTATGGGCCATTCAATTAACAGGGGGTTCATAGCAAAATACTTATAACTTTATATTTACAATACGAAACTTCCCACTGCCTGATGGGCATTTTCGATATAATCAATTACCCTCAGATATTATATATGTCAATGGTAACAATTTGTAGTTTTATTGATAGTGAGAATAAACTTGAACAGAGTATAAAAAAGGCGATTAAGTTGTACAATTTGGAATTGCTTACAATTCATGAGGCTATTAGCATACGAACATAATATCGTAATTGAAACCAATGAACAATGAACTCTATAAGCCTGCAAGGCCAATGAGTTAACTGACGACAATATTCCAATACAAAATCTGGCTATGCAGACAAACATACTCCATACGAATGATAATACAAGACTTTTGCCGTATGGGCCATTCAATTAACAGGGGGTTCATAGCAAAATACTTATAACTTTATATTTACAATACGAAACTTCCCACTGCCTGATGGGCATTTTCGATATAATCAATTACCCTCAGATATCTCTAATATATCTGCCGCTCTAGTAAATATATTTCTTACTAAACAATCAGGTATAGATGCCATATGGGCGATGCAAAATAAACATTTATCTGTTAAATATGATTCCAGGTAAAGTAAAATATTCTAAGTCTAGAATAGACTACAACATCCATAGTGACGTTAGAAAATTTAAGTCCAAAATATCAGACATAATTACAAGTTAAATATGGCGAATAGATTCTAAGTCCGATATGTTTGACATATTTACTAAGTCCAAAAAGATAGACATATTTACAAGTTGAAAAGATTCTAAATCCAAAATGTTAGACATAGTTATAAGTTGAAAAGATTCTAAGTCCAATATGTTAGACATATTTACAAGTTAAATATGGCGAAAAGATTCTAAGTCCGATATGTTTGACATATTTACTAAGTCCAAAATGATAGACATATTTATAAGTTAAACATGACGAAAAGATTCTAAGTCCAATATGTTTGACAAATTTACATAGATACATTTACATAAATAGACATATTTACAAGTCGAATACGACGCGAAAAGAATTTCTAATATACAACTGCCGAAAAGGGATTTTGTACCTTGCGAATATTTCCTGGACACCCAAGGTGTGTCCTAGGGGACAGCCCTGTGAAGAAGTACCGTCCATGTTGAACAACATCAGTATTTCTATGATTATACAAGCTCAAAGAGGGGGAAGAGGGGTAAATACAAAACATAGGTCAATACGACATAACGACAGCAGGGAGGGGTTAGAATATCAAGGTAAACACACGCGGAGCTGGACGAACTTACTAGAACAATAAACTCTGGCGTAACAATCTTTATGCGCAGGCGCGTCACACACTTTTCCACACCCCGCCTTGAGGTTATAGAACATTTTACTAGTCCAATATTTCTCCTCGTTCAGTTGATCAATATTTTGGTAGAGGCAAGTTGTCTTTTTTGCGTGTGGGAGACAGTAAGTTGGCGCAGCAACAGTGGGGGACTTTGGTGAGTTTTCTTGTGTTTAAAGTTTTTTTTGGAGCATATATCCCAAATAAATGCTACATAACTAAGATGAAATATTTTTTGTTTTAAAGTACACTATAGGTGCTTTCTATCCTGGCAATTTCAAATTTTTAACACATGTCCCACATGACTTTTTTGGACTCTGAAAAAGCAATTTTTTAAAAAAAATTCCAAATTATAGCAATTATTTTAGTTTGAAGGACTATCCGTAACATTCAATTTTTTTTCTGCACATACTACTCATACATAAGTGTAACAGGAAAAAATATTGGCCTGTTACTATAAATCCTTCATTATATTTTTTAAGCCCAAATTCTGATAAAAAACGGTTTAAAAATGAAATTTTAAGCTTAAAAACCTATGCTTAGCCTTAACTCAAATCTAATTTCATCCAAACTAAAAAAAAAAGTTCATTCTTTAAGCTTTCAAATGAGCCCTAGCTGTCATCCCTGCTAGTTCAAATAAACTTAATGCAGATTTTAGAAAATAGCCCCGAAATAGCATTTTTTTGCTTGTTCATGGTGTAAACAATAGCCTATATCTCAAGGAGTGATTAAAAAAAATTGTTTTGGAGTCTAAAAGATTGTTACAAATCACCTACCAAACTTCATCAAAATCAAAAATGGTGTGGCAAAGCCCATTTGTTGATTTAACATGGAATGACCCTTATATGTGGGCATAAGAGCTAACAGAATATTGTAAAATCAAAAGTAGTGGCTGATTTCACTTAACCTCATGTTAAGCCTTAACGAATAGAATAATGTGACATTGTAGGATTGAGCTTGATTATCCTTAAGGGTTTGTTATGTTTGAAGACTCAAAGGGTTTGTCCCTATTAACAAAAAAGGTCAGATGATCAAGCATTGTTATGTCCACTTGATTAATGATTTAAGAGTGTAAACAGGGAAGACGGCTATAAATGTCATCTTTCACATTTTATTAATATTTTAGCCCTAAATTGAAATCTTACAACCATTGGTCAAAAACTCCAATTTTACATCCAAGATACAAATTCCTTCATAAAATTGGGGCACTACCACCTAAATATTTCTTGCCCACCATAGATATCACCTTACCAAAAAATTCAATTTTTAAGCACTGTGTCATACTATCTGTTAGGGCTGTACACCTATATATACTAATTGCTATGATGTGTTAGGGATAGAAGGGTTGAATTTAGAGGAAGTGTACCTGAATTTTTGGGGAGGGTGAATGGAAAAACATTTAGGAAACATCACCCTCTGTACACTCGACCGGGATCGAGCCCCATTCTCATCATCTGCAGTCTAGTATATTGTGAGAGGAACTCCCTAGACCATGTGGCCACTGAAGCAGGAAATTCAAATATTAATGTGTTTCATAATTGCATATTATCTTAGTAATATTGAAGTCACGATCAGTATGCTTAGCAACATATTATTGTGATTGACCTGATCATCAAAATAGCTTATTGGTCCAGTCCTAATTTAACCTAATACTCTGTTTGGTCTTGATTAGAAAATCTCCAAATCAGAATGTTTGATTCAGGATCAATTTGCGGGACAAAGATTTGAATGTAATTCAAAACATTTAAAAAAAAAGTTTGATTTGGAATTGATTTAAGTTACTAAGCAAAGATTGGGTCTTTATTCAAAACTTAAGGTCGTAGATCCGCAGATTTAAAGTAGCTTAGATTCTGTCACTGGTGTAACCCATTTATCTTTCCAGGCTAGATTCCTTCCCTATCATTTCCATTTTGCAGTGTTTTCATTATTTAGTTGACTTGCAATAGTACAGGCATTTTGTGCTCCCACAAATTGCAGCATAAAATCTAACAACTGTTGATTACACATAAATGTGTCCTCTGTAACACATAAAAAGTCCTAAGAAATACTGGTGTTGGAAATATTATCAAAATCGTTTAACCCGCTATATAGTTACACTGTAACGAAACACATTTTCATAGTCAACCGCTTATCTGGGGGGACAGTACCTTAGCCGTATCGCCTAAGTCCAACCAATCACCACAGATAGCGAGTTGTTATATTACAACATAAAAGAAGGGTAATCACAAGGGACCTATATTATCTATTTTCAGCAAGCCCAACAACACCCTGGTCTTATCAGAGATATTATGGCTAAGCCTAAAGGACATAACCATGAGGTAGTCTGGGTTCAGACAAGAACAAGCAAAGGTAACAAATACAGCCTAAGGGCTCGTTTATTTGGATGATTATCATCATCGAATAATATGTACAATTTGGTATATCCAACTTTGATAGATATCAATACTCGGGTATGAATAACAAAGTAATACTCTTCATAATTATAGATACACAACGGGATATCATTATTTGACATTGACAGGGAAGTCGTCCCTAATAAAAAAATAAAGGGGTACATGCAATATACCTCCCTATGTGAATATAATGCTCTTAAAACAGTAAGTTAACATTACCACCAAACTAACCTTTAATAGGTCTCGACGATTGTAAACATAACATATAAGATTAAAGTCATCTGACTGTTAACAATATAAATAACCTGATACCTAACATTTCCCATGAGATAGTAAATAAACCAACAAGAATTAAAGTCATCTGACTGTTAACAATATAAATAACCTAATACCTAACATTTCCCAT
>CABFVX010002148.1:40126-105372 GCA_902151425.1 Timema shepardi | reverse complement strand
CCCCCTTAATATCTATAAGGTGAGGGAGACAGTAAATCAGGCAAAAGAGTTACCTGGTTGAACATAATAAATTTTATTGTATCAAAAACAATGATAGAGTAATACAAACATTCAATTGTGCGTGAAGCGCACCTCTCTGTCCAACAACGGAGTCAACTAGATCAAAATGTAAACAAACTCGTAACCTCCTCAAGACGGTTACCAAACAACATTAAATGAAACCTATCAACAAAGTACAGTCCGGTATCTCAATGTTATGGTCTTTAGTTCCCTGGTTGCTTCACTTACTGGAATAGTTCCCAACACAAGAGGAATGGTATAATTGTAACTCCCGCGCAACAGTTATCCAACCTAGTATAGACATTTAAGTTTTCTACAGACACCCGTAACAAACGTGACGTCATTGTAACCCTGCAAGACCCCAATGTAACAGTAAACTAAGTAACACATTAACTCCCGGTATTTGACTCGATAAACAAAGTTGAGTTCAAATACTGCAAGGCTCATGAAGTGAACACAAGGTGGGTTTCGAACCCGGGACCACAGACAATATCTGGGCGTTCTGGTCAAAAACCCCTATTTACAAAAATATAAATTAAGAGAAGATGGGCTCAGACCCCAAATTTAAGCGGTGACGAAAGCGACGGTCTAACTTCATGCCGCGATAAGTGCATAGCATTTGCAAGCTTCAATATAAAATAAATTAGTAATAAATTCCAAATGATAATTTTGACAGAGTTCCCCCCATGACGCTGAAATAGTAATTTTGATACGTAAGGTAATATTCCCCAAGACCTAGGTTGCCGTCCTCACCTCTTGTCCACAAGCCGGTGGGGTAGTAAGTGAAGCAATGATCCCGGCATGGCCAATATATATACAAAACATAATTCTCAGAGATGGGGAGAGATCGAAGGAATAGGAAGGCTGAAGAACATCACAATCGAAGGGGAGAGGAAGTTCCAGAATGATATCGAAACGCCTCGAAGCTGCGCGTGGCCGGAGGTGGAACTCTTCTTTCTTTTATCTTCGGCTGGCTGGACATGTGTTCGAGCTTCGCTGTGGGCAGGCTAGACTTGGCGTTCAGTCAGTTCGTCGTATCTTGCGAGAGCGGAGGCCGGTGATCGAGCTAGTGCCGTGTGTTGACCTTCCAAGAGCGGGTTACCCGGTTGGTGAGTGTTATTACACGTAACTTGTTACACTTACACCTAACCGGCATCAAAGAGTGCCATTCATCGCAGGCTATAGGCTTATATTTGATTCTGCTCAGCGGGGGAAACGTGTTAGGAAAGAATTACATCATCGAGTCGTCACCAATATCTAATCACAAGGTCCCACTCTTCCACAGCGCAGTTGAGACTCACATAGCCACGGGGGTGAGGGTGACCTCGGACATCCGAGCCACTGATATCCACTTATAATGGCAATCTTGCGCATGCGCGCTTTGAACGGATTGTCTTATTTTGGAGAAGAGATGGGTAAGTGGCTGACTTCCCATTCAAAGTTTTATGCAGTGCGTACAACAAGGTCGTTCCGTGGCGTGATCGTTGTTATTGTACAAGACCTTGGCCTTTCTGGTGAATAGGGTGAGTAGAAAACTGTTGTTGGTGCCGGGTCAGTCTGTATCCACGGTACAATAGGAATCAGAAATACCTATTGAAGATTTAAATCATTTAAAATGGCCTTTAATATGTATATGGATTTCTTCTAATAACATTTAATAGTACTTATTTGTTTAACACAATATAACTCACAATAAGAACTCAACTGTTCTATATTTTAAACCAATACAAATAACAATTAATGTAATATAGTTCTATATTTAAAAGTAATACAAATAAAAATAAGTCATGGTTATATATTTTAAAGTAATACAACTTTAACATATAACATTAGGCAACATAAATTGTTTAGTTTTCTGATTACTCAGCCACTAATTCATCATCGGCATCATCATCATCATCATCATCATTATCCCATTGAGCTTGAAATAAATTTGTACACACTGATTCTTTGCAGTTGCTACATTCAACAGAGCACTCAATGTCATGTTTTTTACTTGTGCACTTCAGGTTGCTGCAATCTGATTTACAGCTGCATCTGATTATCTGTAGGAGTTCCTCTAGAGCCAGTGGTAAGCCATTTTGGACTGGGATAAGCCCCCCATCACTCTATTTCATCCTCAGTCTGTTGGTAGGGGTTCATCTGCGGTTCCCTTTCACTGTTGCACCTGGTAGTTCACGCAGAGACTATGGTAGTTTGCTGCTGCAGAGGTAGGTGGTAGACTTATTGGCAGTCCCATGAGAAGTACCAGTAACCACCTTCTCACAAAAGCGCTTATAACATAGTGAATTGAGTCCCTCCCCGAGCTTCCCACTGTACAGACAGCATACTAAAGTATTCTCTCCTGCTGCTGCAACATCTGGTGCGGAAGCTGACGGGGTGTCAAACATTATAGCTTGCTCTCGAAAGTAATTGGTTGTGAATGTCTTAAGGGCAGCTCCTTTACCAATGCCATACAGGTGGGAAGTAGTGTCTCACTCAAGGATTGCGTGCATGAAGATTATCTGGGAGTATATACGAGGACTGAGATGCTGCTTGACAGCCTTGATGTTCCATACATTTGGGTTCTTTCTGCTCTTCTTTGGCTCAAGGTTGAAGAAATGTTGTTTGACTCAATGTTAACATGGTAGATGAGGAGGTTGGGGAGAGCTGTATCATTAATTAGCACAGTGTTTCTTGTGTTGGAAGACTCCACTGCTTTCTGCACTATGAGAAGATCAGCATCATCTTGTGAATGATATGTTTGACAGAGTTCCTTCTGCAAGTGACCACTGAGGATGTCGATGAACTTTTGCTTGTTATTATTGTTTGCAAGGAACTCTATTTATTAATTGTAAGAAGCATTTTCTCATCAAAAGTCATGGCTGTGCAGTCCTTCCAACTGTTCCTCTCTTGTATTTAGTATTCTTGGTGGATGCGCCCTTATAATTATCGAACACGACAATTGCCTCCCCATACTCCCGTATGATGTACTCGGTGTACATCCTACAGATGTCTTTGTATGTGGTCCCACGTGTCTATGGAATGCGTTGAACAAGTGCTCCACCATTCAGTACATACTGAACTTGGTCTCTGATCCCTGCAAGTTCAGGTGTTAGCAGGGCCCAGATGGCATCTGCTAAAACTAACGTCTGTGGTTGTCAAAGAAGCAGGTAGGTGTTAAACAATGCTGCTGGATGACTGCATAGCTCATACTTGAATGCTGATAGCAGATCTTCTTATACTTTTGCAGCAACTATGAGTCGCTGTAAAATCAGTAGAAGATCAAACTGCACTGCTTTGCCACCAATTTGTACTAATGATTTTACACTTATGGTGATTACCTTTTCCTAATTCTTAAATGTGTACTCAGCAGTGGTTTGTTCATCCATGCTAGCCAAGATGTTCTGCCAATCATCTTTGTTTTGCCAACATTTACATTAGTGTGTGAATGGATCTCAGTTGAGACATTACGCAAGCTTGGATTAGGGAAGAATGTATTTCCTTCTCATCAGCACCTGCTCGATTATTAGATCTACTGACAGGCCAGCCCATAAACAATCACTTCTTCTGACCACATATATTCCTTCTTTAAATCTCTGTTAGACATGTGGATGCTCCACCTGGAGAGTCAGCATCCACTGCACACACACCCGAACAGTTTTTGTTTAGAGATTATGTCCATATGCTCTCATGAAAGGAAGCATTTCTAATATTAATTCAAGGGCAGCTGTGCTACAAGAGGATTTCAGGAATTATTTTTTTCTTCTCAGGATTTTTTTTCAATTTTGAGCACTACATCAGCATGACAAGCTTCCTCTGCAGAAACTGTTCCATCCATCACATATACATAGAGGACAACAACTTTATCGAGATCATGGTTTCCTGTAACATCTCATGCTAGAATATATGGGCTACAATGCCACCACTACTTTTCGATACTTTCCACCTGTCGGATTACTTCGGACTTTTAGTATGTTATACAGCATATCTTTACAAAAATATTTTGCAATTTGTGCGAGGTGATATTCACAAAATGCCTGTACTATAAATAAAATTTACAAGTCAAAATATTTCACTCCATTGCTAATCCAGTAATGTAACAAACATTCAAGTTTACACCAGAAGGGTTGTATTGGTTTCTTCCAGTTGGTGCGTGAGGCTCACCCAATTACCGGCACAATCCTGGCAGAGAGTTTTCGCAGCCAATTCCTGGAAGGTGTGCTTGGACCAACTCTACTGGAGACGGGGAGCAGTACGATTCTTGTCACGGCGTTCATCACCAAGTGTCTCAAGCAGGTCACAGCCCCGGCCTTGCTGCAAGGTGACCAACAAAACAGAATTGGTGTTCACTCTCGCAATAGACTGGACTGTCGACTACAGAGAGATCAGGGCTCACAGCCCTGTTGACTGACCCTAGGGTGTTTTTTCTTAAATGGTTTTTACTCTCTCTCAGCATAAATGGGTGTAGACCTCCTTTAAATCCAACCTTTCTCATTCCTAGCAAATTAGTACAATTAATATATATGTGTATAGACTGAATGGGTAGTAGGACACGATGACAAAAAAAATTGCAAATTTTTATTTTGGTTAAACAATACTCACTCTGATTTCTGAAAAAAGTATAATTATGATCAAGCTTTTTCATTTATCTTTTCTTATTTGGGACAATTGAATATTAACACTGATAGGTGTGCGCTCACACCGCTCGCAGATCCCTCTTATTGCTTGTGGAGGCGGCCCACACCTGCACCCATTGCCACCGGCAGGGTTTAAAGGGACACTGTTTCCCAGACTCGGGCGTAGTAAGCCCGTACGTCACTCCGGGGTTGTGCGGAGAAAAACATTCGAGAGATTGTTGTTTGCACATTTATTCAGAGAACTTAAGATGAATCATGGCTGGTCCAGGTACACAATCAAACCCGATTTTGAAAACCTCTTCTCCGCGCCCGCGTAAATGTACAATTAAGTTTGTCAACCAGAAAATGCCCCACATATAAACAGTCCTTCCCCGGGCTGGGAAAAGTTCCTCCATTGGTAAAAGGTCTGCCCACCTGAGAGCCAACGGCTTGTGAACAGCCGACGTGCATGGACATGAGTCTGAAACCAGAGTGAGTAGACGAGCCACGCAACCCGACACACCAGGCGTGACAAGGCCAAGCGCAGCCAACTGTGCACAGCGAGAGGGGGGGGGGAGGGGAAGTGGCAAAGATAAGGGATGAGGTATCTTGGCACATAGGGTATGGATGAGAAAGGTAGATTTTAGGATACATGTAGTCACATTTAGGGGGAGGAAACATAGAAAATCTTATAGGAAAAATCATCCTTAATACCACCTACTTAAATTCAACCTACTTGTGACTAACAAACCAAACCAATTGATGTTGACATCTTAGCCTGCGTATTTACCATTGCAGATAACGGTCAAGCTTTAGCAGGGGTTGACTCGGCCAATATTTTACTCAAAGGCTTGAATTAAAGGGCAGCCAGGAAGGCAAGTTGGTTAACATTTGGATATCTAGGTTGTTGGTGGATGGAACATTAGAATTGTATGCTTTCCATTGTTGTGCCTAGAATTGTACAAGCAGTTTATCTTCATGTACACAACACTTAAAAGTTGTACTGTACTGCCCTGAAAAAATGACATCAAATTTAATACAGTTTATTCTGTTTTAAGAGTATGTGTATTGGCTGGTAGGAGAGAGTAGAGAACCAGAGCTACCTAACGTCATCACGTGTCCAATACGCAGACAACTATTTGATAATTGCTTCCATGAACAGGATGAAGTCAGTCTGGAGACGCTTCGACTTTTTGAGGTAGGCACACAAGGCCACAACAGCTGAGGTAGGGTCCTTGCGACTAAGATGTCTGGAACTCATTTACACCAGTGTTGAGTGTATTCATTTGCTTCAAATCTCAGCAGGAACTAAGTAGAAGTAATTATTTTGTTATTTAAAAACAATTAAATATGACTTTTCATATTTTTAATTTATTAATTTATTTAAAACAATATTCGAAGTATCAAAGCTATATTTACACTGGGAATGGGTCGGTTTAGTTCTTGCACAGTACCTCAGTTCTACAAGGCCCAGTTTCTAAAAATTCAGCTCTTTGTTCATATGCTCTTAGTTATTTGAATTAAAAAAAAATCCTAATAAATACTTATATAATATAATACACTAAACATTAAATAGAAGGGCAAGGTCTACACACTTAACATATATTCAGGGTACATTAGTCTTAGGCCGAAGAAGGGGATTGATGTAACCTGAAAATCACATAATTATGTGTTTTGTTGTGTTTTAATTGTGAACTTTGAGGCCTACAGTTTTCTGGTAATTATGTAGGCCTATGCTCCATTCACTATTTAATCTAATAAAGCAGTTTGTACTTTGTCGCCATTTTTCCTATACATAATATAATTAAATGAATATATGTAACATAAAATGAGTTTCTAGTTTTTGGAATAGGATCATAAGTAGGAAGGATAAATAACATATTTAACTGGGTGTTTTTTATATATAAATTGTGGAGATAAAACACTAAAAGACAAACAGACACATTCGAAAAATACAGTTTACGCTGGAACTGCCAGCTTCTTTTGGTAGTGTTTATGTATATTAGGCCTAGTGTTTTATTTCAACAACTTCTACTCTCTCACCTAGATAAAGATGCTGGTTTTCCCACCACTCACTAACCATGATCTCACTCAGGGCTATATTAAACATAATTTCCATTATGCAAATTATTTACACCTTTTATGTCAACTAACCTACTCGGTGACAAACTTTACAAATCATTATTTTAAAGAAAGACAAAAAATGAATATAACACAGATGTTAGGTTAATTTGATTGAATTTTGAACCGAGGATTAAAGTTATAGAACCAGAACTGGTGGATTTTTGTGACTAACTCATCATTCATAATAAACAACTGTATCCACCCAGTGACCGGGTCAATTTAGTAAAATTTCTAATACTTTTACTTTCTTTCCACCATTCTTCTCCTTTATTTGCATAGATTTTATTCTCCTCTCACTCGCATACTTGCTATTATTGGCTCCTTTAATCTATTTCTTGGTCTACTTTGTGGCTTTTTTGTGGCATATTACTTCTCCATCATTCTCCTTGCTTTCCTTTTCCATCCTCATTACATGCCCATGGCATGCCAAGCCTTGCTTCCTCTACTATCTCATGTACTCCTTCCTCATTACATGACCATACCATCTCACCCCTACATCCTCTACTATCTCATGTACTCCTTCCTCATTACATGACCATACCATCTCACCCCTACATCCTCTCCCATCTCATGTACTCCTCCCTCATTACATGACCATACCATCTCACCCCTACATCCTCTCCCTTCTCATGTACTCACTGTAATCCAACTCTTTCCTAGACCTATAACTCTATTATACACATGTTGCTATACCACAATGATTCTAGGTTTTGCTTGAGAAGCCGAGTGAACACAGTCTGCACTGCTTGGTCTTAACCTACTTAAACAGCCGCAAATACTATGACACTTTATCCTCTGACTTGGTTATTGGCTCTTGGAGCGACGAGGAGGAAGAGCGCGAGCGCAACAACAGAGACAGTCCAAGTAAGATAGTGGCTTATTTAAAATAGTGATGGGTCCGTTAAAGGACGTAAAAACTAAGCTTTCTGTTCCAGACCTTTAGCCAATGGTTCATCATATTCCAAGAAGGTGAAGGGTGTAAAACCCCTTCAACCTCTTTTCTACGCCCTTGTCTCTTTTTCATCTTCCAATCTCGAATCCTAAAGAATATTTAAGATTGAGGATTCCAAAACTCTTTCAGATTCAATATTTTAAACAAAATAATACATTTTTTTCAAATTTTGATTTTGAATTGTTTTAAGAGCTATTGTAACACAAAAAGATGTTACTTAGTTGCACTTATTTTCCATAGCAACTAAAGATATAATGTGAATAAAGTTAGATTATTTAAACAAACACATCTTTTCAGGGGACAATTTTACTGAGTGTTTATGTAAATATAGAAGAATTACCAGAATGGGATTTGAACTTTGGCCTTCCAGCTCTTGAGAGAGTCATCATGATCGATTGTTTCCAGCCTGTGGCCGCGTCAGTTTAGTAAAATGCCTCCATCTTCTTCTATCCTTCCACCATTCATCCTCCTTTAACTGCTTCCATTCTTCTCGTCTCACTTGCACACTTTGTTACCTGCTCCTCCCGTATCTTCCTTTATGGTCTTTTTCCTACATACTTCATTTTCATGTATTCAGGTTAACTTATATATCTTGATATTTTATTTTTTAAGCAGTTATTACATTTAATACCATGATTACTTCACATAAGAGTTTTTAGTAATTATGATTCAGTTTTGTTCAGCCAATCTTAAAAGTTATTTTTAATTGGTTAGAAAGTGTACACACTATAATAGTTGCATTAAGCCAAATTTTTTTGTTTTACTTCATCAAAAACTTGACAAACATTTGTTTAGAAATGAGGTGGTCCAATGGCTAAATAATTTTATAGTAATGCAAATTCATAAAACTAAAGTAAAAGGGAAAATAAACTAATAAGAGTAAAGCTAGGGAGGGAAAGAGGGAAAATGTGGGAAGAATCCAATGCACAAAGGTGACATCATCTTCTTTTCTTATGTCTTCTATAGTACAAGTAGTCACACACACAGTTTAACACAAATAGAATAATATTTTGGCATTGTTGCCTTTATCAAACACAAAGAAAGAAAGAACAAAGACTACACTTTACACAAAAGATTATTCCTTTTTGAATTTTAAAGAAAAAACAGGAATAAACACACTGTACCAACTGTTTTTGGGAGTAAAGATAAATTTATTGGCTATGGTTAGTATATATAAATATATATATATATTAAAAAAAATGGTACGGAACTTCGCATGGACTTTCTCACTCTAATGTTTTAAAAATTGAGATATTTACTCAAAACTCATAATAATTGTGAAACAAAATAATATAGACTAACAAACTCAAGCATAAATTGCACCAATGATATGTAAAACTTTTTCGAGTGCCGGTTTTAAATTCTATAATTTTATTTTTAAAGAATTAATGTCCTCATTTGTATGTTTTGACCGATAAAAAAGATCAATATTAGGTCCACAAGGGTCAACACTTTGTATTAAAATGTCAACTTCCGGTTAAAATTTTCGACATGTTATTAGGTGTTGTGCATCTTCATGTCATTGCATTGCTATTAAATTCCTCATTTATAAATTTTGGCCAATAACATATGTAAATATTGACCAATAAAAATGTAAATATTGAATATTGAGTCTAAAATGGATATAGATCATTTTTGTACAATCATTTCTCCTGACGTAAACTTTTTGAGAGACTTATATTTAATAACTCTATGGCATTGGAGATAATTGCGTTAAAACTTTAGTATCTCTTTACAACTAAAGCTCACAAAATTGTATTAATATATTTGCCAATATCTCAGAAACTGTTGGATTTATAAAAATATATTTCTTATAAAAGTTTTTAATTTTTAATAATATTACAATTTTGCAATGTTAAGTTATTTAGTATCTCAAATTGTTGTAGAAATACGGAAATTTCAGCTTCTGTAAAGTGCCCCAAAAGTAATTTTCATGGGAAAATGAAAATAGCCAGTTTGTTTATAATCTTAATCAACACCTAGATACGAATTTTAATCAAAATTGTTAAAGATACTAATTAATTATTCAAGGAACACCCAATAAACAATAACAAAAGCATTTGATTATAAGTTAAAAGATTTAATTTATATGAAATATAAGGAAAAATTAAAGATAGAAAAATATTTTTAATTAGAGAAAACCGTATTGAGATTATAACAGTTTGAATAGTTAGGGATAGTAACAAGTCTGAATATTACATATTACATTATATAGGAGAAAAGATATACTGAATAGAATAATGGCAAACCTATAGAAAAAACTTTCACTTATAATTCTTATTAATGTATGTGATATAACTCTATAAGGAAAACCTCTTTTCGCTTTATGAGGTAATTGTATTATATTTGGAAGAAGGTACAGGAAAGGTGGATAGAAACACATAAAAGGGGGACGAACACAATATGGCCTTTACAATGAAAAGAAGAACACAGTTCACACTTTACACTGCTGCCAATGGACAAAGAGGTAATGGGTGTCTCATAAAGAAAATTGATCGTCACCGCCCAATCCCCTGACCTAGGTTTCATTTCATCGGAACTCATCAGGGAGGAGTGTGAAACGCGCAACGCAGCTTCCTAAAAGAGTAAAGTAAAGTGTGAACTGTGTTCTTCTTTTCATTGTAAAGGCCATATTCTGTTTGTCGCCCTTTTATGTGTTTCTATCCACCTTTCCTGTACCTTCTTCTAAATATAATATTATTAATGTATGTGAAATAAGTAGAACAAGAACATGTTAAATATGGAATAGGTTAAAATACAAAAAATATATTAAAATTAGACAATACATACAAATAAAAATCTCATATTCTAAGGTTACATGTTAATGAATAAAACATTACTAAGTAAGATATACAATTATAGTGAAAAAGTTAACATTAAGTTTAAATGTAATATTAAGATAGGTCCAGAGTTGTCAAAAGGAAAAGTTAAAAATTTTAAATTTGACCAGTGGTAGTAAACAGGGAAATTATACAAAAAATTATTTACTATAGGTTAGAGACGATAATATAAGTGAGGACTTAAAACAGAGTCTAAATTATGTAGAATGAGAAAATTGATACGGAAAAGTTGTTGAGTATATATGTGTTCCTTAGCTGGTTTTAATTCCTCTCCTTAAGCCTTGGATGCCAGAGGGCCGGTTGACAGACTACATGTTTCGACGTATAAACGCCATCATCAGGTCTCTAAGCTAGGGTTAGATGTTGTCCCTGTTACTCCACATTTAAACTTAATGTAAACTTTTTCACTATAATTATATATCTTACTTAGTAATGTTTTATTCATTAACATGTAACCTTAGAATATGAGATTTTTATTTGTATGTATTGTCTAATTTTAATATGTTTTTGTATTTTAACCTATTCCATATTTAACATGTTCTTGTTCTACTTATTTCACATACATTAATAATATTATATTTAGAAGAAGGTACAGGAAAGGTGGATAGAAACACATAAAAGGGCGACAAACAGAATATGGCCTTTACAATGAAAAGAAGAACACAGTTCACACTTTACTTTACTCTTTTAGGAAGCTGCGTTGCGCGTTTCACACTCCTCCCTGATGAGTTCCGATGAAATGAAACCTAGGTCAGGGGATTGGGCGGTGACGATCAATTTTCTTTATGAGACACCCATTACCTCTTTGTCCATTGGCAGCAGTGTAAAGTGTGAACTGTGTTCTTCTTTTCATTGTAAAGGCCATATTCTGTTCGTCCCCCTTTTATGTGTTTCTATCCACCTTTCCTGTACCTTCTTCCAAATATAATACAATTACCTCATAAAGCGAAAAGAGGTTTTCCTTATAGAGTTATATCACATACATTAATAAGAATTATAAGTGAAAGTTTTTTCTATAGGTTTGCCATTATTCTATTCAGTATATCTTTTCTCCTATATAATGTAATATGTAATATTCAGACTTGTTACTATCCCTAACTATTCAAACTGTTATAATCTCAATACGGTTTTCTCTAATTAAAAATATTTTTCTATCTTTAATTTTTCCTTATATTTCATATAAATTAAATCTTTTAACTTATAATCAGATCCTTTTGTTATTGTTTATTGGGTGTTCCTTGAATAATTAATTAGTATCATTATAATTCTCATTACTAAATCACTATGAATATAACTAATAAAATTGTTAAAGCCGATTTGGGAAAATCGATTTGTTTCTTATTTCGCCCTTTATTAAACTAGTCTTAATTTTAAGTTTAAACAGACACACAGACAGACGGCATTGCAAAGAACACTTATTAGGGTTCGGGGGCTCATGAGACGTCGACATCCATCAACATTTAAGGTCGCAATACTTTACCTTTTGTCTTCGTAAAGTTAAAAAATATAAATATTTTTGTATAGCTAGAAAGTTATTGGATTCATAAAAATATGCTTTGAATAAAATAATTTTATTATAAATAGATCTACATATTTGTTATAAGTAATTTCATATCTCAAATAGTTTCGGAAATATGATAAAAAATGATAATTTATGCATCAAATTGGAGCCCTTAAAGTCATTTTTACAAAATATTTAGAGTAGCCATTTTGTTTGTAATCTTTATAAAAATTTTTGAAATGAATTTTAATCAAAATCGTTAGAGCCGATTTTGAGAAAATAGACTTGTTCTCTTTTTGCCGTTCAGTAAACTACCCTTAATTTTAGGGTTAGATATTTAATTCCAAAAATCCCTCGGGGCAACCCTATGAAAACCCTAGATACCAAGTTCTAGCTCGATCGGTAAAATAGTTTAGGTTCTAGTTGGACAGGGTAGACAGATAGACGGACGGAAATTCAAAACCACTTTATCGGATTCGAGTGGTCATGAAACATCAAGAGTCATCGAAATCCTGAGTCAGATTTGTTTGACGATCACAATACTTTCTCTACCTGTAAGCTAGTGAGAAAGTAAAAACAAATAATGACAATAATAAAAGTAATAATAATAGTAATTTGAAAAATGTTAATTTTATAGAAAGAAAGAAACTATCTTCTGTTGAGGCCTGGTGGTAATCTTGATTTGGTAATCTATTTGTGGGCCAGTTCCCACTGACTAAGTTGAGAACTGTTACACTGTTTGGGAAATGCTCTTAATATTTCGATGGTGTAGCAGGTTTGAAAGGCTTGATTGTGGGTACCAGAATGGACGGATACAGGCTTGCCCGGATCTGTGTGCTTTGTATCAAAATGATGATTGTTCATTTGCTGTTTGAGAGAACCTGTAGTAAGGCCTATATTTTGTATCAAATGATTTGCACTGTAGTTGATATATCAAGTTATTTGTTTTGCATTTGTAATAACCAGGGATTTTGTATTCCAATTTATAGGGGTGTGTAAATAGGATTATTTATCGAATCGAATATTAACATTTCAAACTAATATTGAATAGTACAAATCGAATAGTGGGTCTTTATTAAATTTTTGATAAAAATAATTTAAATTAGTAGCTTCCTATTCAAAATGTAGTTTTAAATTTAAGTATGCAAAATTCAAAATGCAAAAAATTACTTTAAAACATTGTTATTTGAGCTGGTATTAATAAAAATAGACTAAATTTAAAACAAAATTTTAGGAAATTTAGATGAACCTTTGATTCAGTTTTTTTTAGACAAAGGTTTCACCTACATTAAATATTTTAAATTTGGTGAAAAATTTTTGACAGAAATTTAAATTTAAAAATTGCACGGACAATGTTTAACTGGTCATTATAGAGATTATATCGCCTTAATTCGAAACATTCTTAATTTTAGAAAGGGTAAAATAATGAGGTGATTAATAAAGTTCTAATTTTCTAATATGCAAGGCCTACTTTTGTTTGTGTGATGATCATTACTCAACCCAAAATTTGGTTGGATCCTAAACAATTCCACTGTCAGCCTGTCACTGAAAACCTATGCAGCACTGAAAAGGCTTACTAAGGAATTTAGGAGTGCAGTAGTTTTCTGTTGCTTTTCTTACTGAGCCAGAAGATACTATTGCACATCAGTCTACCAAGCCACTTTCAACACTCATGCCTTTAAGGACATAAAATTACATTAACAATTATAAAATAAAATAAAAAATGAAATGAATAATTGCATGATGGCTTGAAAATATGCAAGAAGATAGTGTAGAAACACTGCACAGTAATGTAAGGTAAGTTATAGTGAAGGAAGTAACCTTAAATGGTTGGTTAGGCCCAGATAGAAAATACACACTTGTCTCCATTTCTTCAAACACTTTTACATTTACCACTAATTGGTTTCGATCCACACCAATACTAAGATGTTTATATATGTATGAGCCACTTGGTTTTTTTTACAAACTAAATAAAGAATCAATCGATCACTTCTTCAAAACTTCCACAGTAGCACATTGTTTTGAATTTTCAGTAATTTTACTTTTTCATTAAAGTTTTGTAGCGTGTCAACCAAATGGTTGAACAGCTACAAGAAAAATATTTAGTATTTTTGGGATTTTATGCGAGACAGAAATTAAATCAGCCTATTTAATTTAATCTGTTTCTAAAGTTATATCTTCTGATCTACGAAAGTTACCTATCGTCTAACCTCCTAACACGTGGTTGATCAAAAATATTTTTTTTTGATAATTACAGTGTTAAATATCAAAGAAGAAGGCTAATATTTTTGTGTTTATGAACTAAAGACTTTAACACTTCGTTTTTCCTGGTGGATAATAATTCATAAACGGGTGTTCTACAGCCACGTGGTGTACACACACAAAAAATGTTAAAAAATATGTCTATATCCTTATTTCTCATAAAAAACAATAGTGGATATTAAATAAGTAAATTAATACAGTTATATTATACTCTAATATATTTATGAACAAGCTCACCCCAGCCAGATGTCTGCAGATATCATTCTTTTAAAAAACACGAGGTTTTCAACCATGGCCGACCCTACACGTGCGCGTTGGTTGAACTCAGTTGGAGAAGAGACTGGAGGTCAAGATTCGACGCCTACACCTGTTGCGCACACAGAGATACTGGTGGTCATTTAAGAAACCTTGGATAGTGTTCATTTGTTTTTCATTTTCTCCCCACGTTTATTCTCCTTTATTTCTGTCTGTTCTTACATTTTTATTTCCCATTGCTTCTTCTCCTTGTCCTAGCCGAGTTTGGTATATATATGGGCCGTCCAGAGATAGCATTTCGTAGAATAATTCCACGACGAGTCGAGACTACAAGGAATATTCGCCGCCCGGCGCCGACACTATTGACCATGGAGACTGCGGCGTCAGATTCGTAGAATAATTTCACTGCGAGTCGAGACAACTAGAAATATTCGCCGCCCGGCGCCGACACTATAGACCATGCAGACTGCGGCGTCAGATTCGTAGAAAGGTTCCACCGTGAGTCAAGACTACTCGGAGTATTCGCCGCCCGGCGCCGTCACGAAGGACCATGGCGACTGCGGCGTCAGATTCGCTACCTTCAGCCGTGACAACGGGATAAGGGGCCGTCCTACTCAATTCACCGTGGACATGGACGACGCGTTCAGCTGTACTGGTATCCTGTCGCCATGGCCAAGTCCTTGCTACTAGGACTTTTGTAAAGTAATGTAACTTATTCATCCTTCTTCTTATATGTCTTTTATTTTATGAGAAGCTTCGTTTGTTTTCTAGAAGAATAGTTTTGTTTTTATTTACTAAATTTGGTATGTCTAACTTGAGCATAGATGTTTGCTAAGATTATTTATGTGTCACATGGCACTGTTCTTACATTAAAGCCTCTGGCTAAGAATGTTAGTGTTGAGACTTAGTCTGAGTCACGAGTTTGTTACTCTCTAGTTCCGAATTTAGTCATGACGTCCTAAACGTCATGAACATTAGTTTTTTATATTGGGGGCTACTACCAGGATGTCTGTTTACTTTAAAAACAAGTTTAGGACTTTATGTAAATGTTGTTGAAAACTGTGAATTAGCTGAGTATTGGCTTAATGGCGCTACCCAAGGAAATTGCCTTAGATTCATTGTGGGGTCCGCGCTAATTATTCTATTTTTATATTAGCCTATGATTAGGTTTTGATTTAGCGTAGAAATTTATAGTTATCAATGTACTATATTATGCTGGCAGTACCAAAAGGGAATAAGACCAGCAGTAGTACTTTTGTGACACCTGTTTCATAGCCTCCAATCAGCTGGAGTTATCAGCTGTGGATTCATCATGTTTTATGAATACCTATTAATAACAAAATCTACCAAGTGAGACTGTGTAAATGTTACATTCATTATTTGCACTTTGCTATTTGTTCAATCTAGGGAAACCTGTATTTATTACAATTTATCATTTGTTTACTATAATAAATATATGTGTTTAAAATGACTCTGTGTTTCTATATATGTATTATATGTACCTAGTAGGTAATTTACCTTCAGTTTTTTCATATGAAAAAAAAATATTTTCTAAAATTAAAAACAATGTGCAACTGTGGAAGTTTGAAAAAGTGGGAAGTGTAAAAGTGTAAGAAGAAATATAGACATGTGTTGGTTTGTATCTAGACCTAACCTAACTATCCTTTCAAGTTGGCTTCCTTCACTATCACTTTACATTATTGTAGTGTGTTTCTACACTGTCTTAATAAAAAGTTAATAAAATCGATGCTTTAATAAGCTTATATTTCCCCAAAATATGTTTCAGTAACTTGATTTACCCTATAAGAAAACATAAGAATCAATAAACATTGAAGTGTTTCATATATAATTTATTATTCCCTAGTGTAATCGTGCATGATCACGTCTTCTGTTCCATTTCCATTCCTCTATACATAGTTGCACATGCGCGTTGTACGGGCTCTCGTTAGACATTATTTTATTGAGAAATTTACTTCAATTCACTTTTTAATCATTATAAAAGTTGATGTTCATACTTTAAAATTAAAAATAATAGTTCTAGTAAACAATATTAAATATTAAATTCTTTTTCAATATAAACGTGGTAAGTTTCGTAAAGTATGTATTGCAATAAATAAGATCAATTTTGATTTTATACTAACCAACATAATTCTATAATTAAATAATAACTAAACTAGTGCTAGGTGTTGAGGTTCTGTTTCAACGATAGTGTCTTCAGGAAGAGCGGATCGGCTATATTGGAAAGGAGGTAAGTGATGAACTGTTCCAAAGGATGGTCAGAGGATAGTCATGGTGGCTACAGACATGAAAAACAGGGAATTTTTGGATGACAGGGAAAACAGGGAAATGTCAGGGAATTTAACTAGAAATAAAGAAAAGCCAGCGAATTAAAAAATAGGTCTAAACTATCCCATTAATTTCACAACTAAACACTAAAACAAATGTTAATAATACCTAAATAAAATAAATTTTAATTTTTAAAATAACTGATATAGCCATTTATGTTTAGTAGATAAAAACTTAAAAAAAAATGTGATCAATAATAAATAAAACAAGTCATTAAAACTGGAAAAAAAGTAGTCAGGGAATTTTGTAAATTATGTTTTGTAGCCACCCTGATAGTGGTGGAGGGTCCCAGTCTGAAGGTGGCTTGAACTTGTAGAGGGATGGTAGTGTAGGATCTGTTTTGGAAAATAAATTCAATCTTAGAGTGCGAGCATAGAAAAGGACATCTTGAACTAGAGCAAAGTGATCAAATTGAGAGTGTGGTGAAAAGGAGAGACCCTTGGACAGAGCATTTGTGTTTTGAGAAATTGTATTTTGATAGGTTCTCTCCGACACCGAATGAACGATCATCGTTTTGACACAAAACACAAAGATCTGGACAAGCCTGTATCCGTCCATTCTGGTACCCACAACCAAGCCTTTCAAACCTGCTACACCATCAAAATATTAAGAGCATTTCAAAAACAGTGCAACAGTTCTCAACTTAGTCAGTGGGAACTGGCTCATTAATGGTTTACCAAATCAAGATTACCACCAGGCCTCAACAGAAGATAGTTTGGTTCTTTCTTTCTATAAGACTAACATTTTTCAAATTACTATTATTATTATTTAAAATATTTTTACTATCATTATTATTAGTTTTTCTTATATATATATATATATATATATATATGATAGATAGGCCTTTATAAATACTAACCATAGCCAAGAAATTTATCTTTACTCCCAAAAAGTACAATGTGTTTCTTACAGTTTTTTCTTTAAAATTCAAAATGGAATAATCTATGTTTGTGTCTAGTATACTCTCTCTTCTTTCTTTGTGTTTGATAAAGGCAACAATGCCGAACTATTATTCTCTATGTGTTAAAATGTGTGTGTGACTACTTCTATTATAGACGACAGAAGTAAGGAAGAAGATTTCACCTTTTGTACATTGTATTCTTTTTACATTTCTCCTTTTCCCTAAGTGGGCTTTCTTCATCAAATTTTCTCTTGTTAATTTATTTTCCCTTTTTATTTAGTTTTATCAATTTCCATTATTATAAAGTTACCAAACACTTGGAATGTACACAACGAAAAAATGGCACCAAATGGTAATTTTATATCAAATATTAAAAATAGGATAGAAGGACAAGGCCTTCACACAACAGAAAACTGTAGTCCTCAAAGTTCACAATTTAAAACACATATGTCATTTTCATAATATGTAATTTTCTGAAGTAGGGGACTGATATATCCCAAAAATCACATAATTATGTGTTTTGTTGTGTTTAGTTTTAAACCTTGAGACCTACAGTTTTCTGTTAAGTCTTAAGGCCTTGTCCTTTTATCCTCTTTTTAATTTCTAATGTTACCAACACTTCTTAATATCTACATTAAAAACTCACAATTTAAGAATAAATAAAATAAGCTATGTTTTATTGTAAGCCTTATTATATTTTTTTCTTTCAAAAATCTAACAAAATTATCAAATCTATAACCAACTATTTTTCATACTCACAACTGAAATTATTCTTTTCCTCAACACAATCCACAAACATGTATCATCTACCCCAACATTTAACTATAAAATTTGATTTCAATGACTAAGTTGCCACAAGCTTCAAATTTAAAATTATTTTTTTATTCAATTTTTATTTGAGATAAATCTGAAGAATAACTTTAGACTAATATTAAACATCTGAAAAATAAATAAAAGACCTAAATAAGGAAAAAATCCTTCTTTGGAAATTACAAAACTTTGCTGATAAAATTATTGGTAGCTAAAATACTGAATTTATGTTAGATTATTGCCGTTGTGAGTTTTTGTATACATTAACCAAATCTGAGGGAATTATATGCTAGGATATTAACAGAGCTGTGTGGTATCCAATAATTTATGTTGTTTGTTCCTTTTATATGTTTATATCCACCTTTATGGGTCTTCTTCAAAATTTTAAATAAATGTAAAAATTTCAAACTTAAAACAATTTTTAAAAAAATATTCAAATATTGATTCAGCTTCAATAATATTTCATATATATTTGATTTAGATTCACTTCTTTACCAAAATACCTTATTTGTTTTTAAAAATATGCGTACATTCTATCATCGTTCAATTGTTGGGCAGCCCTGGACTTCTCAGAAGGGCCTTCTCCCGTGAGCAGAACTCTAGCTCCAGGCAATATTGACAAGATTATCAACAGGTAAGTTAAGAAATAAATTATATGCAGTTAATTTGATTTATAGTGGGTTTTCTTATACACAAGGCAACATTTATAATTAATGTTTACCGGTATTTATTTTTATCACATGCACTAAAGTCAAGCTCTCTAAAGATCTAGATTTTGAGGCCTTACTCCAGATCATGTTCCTGACTGTTTGATAGAAGATTCTTTTTTGTTGTATTCTGTTGGTTACCTCATTTCTCAATAAATCATAGTAAGACATAGTCATTCTTGCCCTTACCTTGTATTCATAACACTTTATACATTTAAGAATGAGCTTGTGTTTTTCCATTCAAGTCGAACTCGAGTTGAGTATATTCATTATTTTATAATGTTATGGGTATTTGTTTGTTTATTTTAAAATAAAAATATTATTTTTAAAATGTCACCAATCAAAATGCAAATAACACATCTTTAAAATGTGACTTAAAAATATAGTAAAACAACAAACCTTCTTTTAAAATAGAATACCATTCATTTATAGCCTAAATATAAATAGTAAATGCTTTTGAAAAAAATATTTAAAAATATAAATATTGGTTTTGTAATTAGAAATAACATTATTATAAACATGATTTAAAAATAAGAACAACACTAAAGTAAAAATATAATATTAAAAAATAATAAAATTGTTTAGGTATGTTAGTTAAATTACACTAACAAGTATAAAAAAGTTTATCAAAATGGATGTTTTAATGAGCTAATATTTCCCCAAAATATACTTAACTTTATTTAACCTATAAGAAAATCTATGATTCAGAAGCATTTGGGTAATTTGAAATGTTTCCTATTTCATTTACTAGTCCTAAATAATAATAATAATAATAATAATAATAATAATGCATTACTCTTTTTTCTGTTCCATTTCCATTCCTCAATGCACATTTGCGTATGTGCCTTTTATGGGCTCTCACAAGAAATTATCTTATTACAAATATTTCGATTCAATTTTCAATATTTATAAAAGTGGTTGTTCAAAATTATAAATAAGGTTGTTAAAATAATATTTTTAGAGGACAGAATTATATAATAAATACTTTGGTTTATCTAAATGTGGAAACTTCGGTAAAATATTAGAAAGGTAAACCAACATAATTATATAGCTAAATAGTAACTAAACTAAAGCTAGTTTTTTAGTTGAATGTATTGATACAACCTTAAATATCTTAGTTTCGAAAACAACCAATTCAATTCTTAATGTTAAATTTTTAATCCAACTGAAATTATAATTTTTAGATAGTGACCATGTAGAAATAATGAAAATAATAGTTATTCAATTATTTAAAGATTTATTTAGCTATTTTAATTATTATTGCATTGTCATGGCAATGCAACTTTAATCAAGGATAACTTAAAATGGACCAATATGTTGAATTAGTCTACCCATAGATACTAATTTGAGAGCTCTATTACATTATTAATGTGAAATTTGATATTGATTTTAACAATTTGTTAAGTTACCAAATGATTTATTATTGAAACTGCCGATTTCATCTAAATTTAATAGCCTGTAAATACTTTTGTATTTTAAAAATTGATTTATACATACATCAAGATGAAGCTACTGAAAATGACGAACCTTCAAAACTTTCAATCTCAGTCCCGAGCTTTAATAGTGGGCTAAACTTATAGCTCAAAATTCAAGTACTCGCAAAGCCTTATAATTTAAGTAACAAGATTTTTATGTTCCTCCTCAAATCTAATCAAACATATTTTTAGTTTTTTTTTACTCATTTCACATTACAATAATAATAGAAGTGTGCACAGATTCAAAAAGTGAAAGCTTGATACCGCTTCAATTTTCATAACTTTTTTTATAAACACCATTCTAAAACATGCACATGTGCACATGTCATGCACCATGAAATAAACAACAAAAAAACCATACACTATGAAATAAACAACAAAAAAACCATACACTATGGCTGAATGCTGTTTTGTGAAGCTAGTCGCTTCACAATAGCACCATCATTTTACTGAGCGCTGCAAGATCCTTTCACTCGAATGCTCACAAAGCGCTCCCTGGGATCAGTTCTCAGAGTGCGATCACTTCCTAGAATTATACCTGTGGCTTTTCACAAAAAGTGAGTTTGAAATTAATAACACAAGAAGCTACACTATGACAATATTTTACATGTGAAATACCATAATAAAATAATAGTGCTATAGTTTCTTATGTGTGTGGAAATGTGGTTTTGCACAAGATTTATTAACTTTTGTTAAGATTACGCTATACAAACAGCTTTGTGCAAAAAATTGAAATTAACAACATTAAATGCTACGCTTCAATTATAAGACAACCCCTTACTTTAGTAAAAATTATCATTTTATATTAATCCAGGCCAATACAGTATTTGTTTCGTTTCACATACTTTTTACATTTGCTTGATTGAGCTTAGTAAAGTATCACTGATGTCCTGAACGCTGATAGCATGTTATCGTTTATTTTTAGCATAACATCTTACTACCTATTTAGGTTATACACTTAAGTTTTGATGTTAAATTCTCTTTGATCACCAAACTAGTATATAGCTGTAAACTCTTCCAAGTTTAACTTCTATAGTGATCTTATGTTATTCCGATACCCTAGCTCAGCCAATAACATGTTTGTCCACTGAGCTAAGGGTCCCAGGTTCGATTCCCGGCATGGCCGGAAAATGTATGATCGGTGAAATGTGGGGTTACCCTTTCACAGTGATGAATTAACGGCCGGGGACTGGATATTGTGTATGTCCTAGTCTTTAAGTTGGATTATAAGGCACACTAAGCTTTGACAGGTCTAGAAAACTGGCAATAGACAATATATGACTTGAATAATAAACTGACCCAGGTCACAGGTTCTAAACAGTATTAGATAAATAATGTTCTTATGGTATATTTGATTATTTTACTCATTTTACAAATCAACTTTTAATTTGCTGAATTTGATTGTGAATTTATCTTATTACATCTTTTAATCACTTAGCTAGCCCCGTGCAGGAATTACATTTTGACTTGTGGAAATTTTCGAGAGAGGGAAATTTGATCAGAAATAAGGTGTATAACAATGAGGAGGCCCAATGATTAAATCATTATTTTTATAATAGTTAAAGAACATATTGGCGTGAATCTTAATAACTACTTACACAATATAACATTAACTCTGAATAAATAAAAGTTAACCACGGTCTTGTCCATAAGAACACCATACTCTTTCTAAACTGAGCTAGTGTGCCTAGTTACCTCATACATTTTAGATGAAGAGTTCTGCTATTATTCACTCTACGACATTAGAAACTTGAACTTACATTGCTGCACTTACAAAAGAACACCACCAATCTCTTAGCTTGTGCTAGTTGTATCCACTCCACCTCATTGCACCCTATCTCTTTCAGGTCCATTATAATGCTATCCTCCTATTTGTGTCTAGGTTTGAGGTAACGAAATGGCCATAAGAGTGTGGTGAATTTGAGTTTGACAGCTTTCACAGTAAAATAACTTTTTCCTGATAGCATGCGCTGTTTGTAACATTATATTTCCTTAAAATCATTGGATTCATTTAGCTTTTTGAATGAGTCATTGATGCAACACTGTCATCCAATTCTCTCTCCACTCCCTTTTCCAACACATCGTTTCATCTCTACATTCAGACAAAATGATTGTAAAATTTCACATGAAATTGTCTTACATTTTCAATACAAACAGTTTTTATTATATTAGTGTCTTAGGCAGTTGTAACTGAGTAGTCAAAGTGTGCATGGCTTGAATAAACTGGTTCCTTCAAAGTGTGCTATTTTAAATGTTCGTTTGAGCAATCTAATTTCTCAATTTTTATATGGTGTGGCGAATATCACTTTTTATTCATCACACCTGTGGCTACATTGAAAAATACGTTGCCCACCTCTGGTCTAGGTCTTTCCACTAGTAACTTCCCATTGGGTTTGCCAGTCAACACACTGCACAATGCTCTAGAATCTCCCATTCACGCTGCATGTCCTGCCCACCATAATCTACAAGACTTTACTATCCCAACAATGTCTTGTGATGACTACATGGTATGCATCTCATCATTATGCAACCTCCCCCACTCCCTGCTAGCCTCTTCCCTTTTTTGAACCTAACACCTTGTTTTTGAGCACCCTAAGTTGTTTTTTGTAGTGTAAAGTAAGATACCACGTTTCAAACTCAGAGAAGAACTGGTAAAATTATTGTTTGTTTTATTTTGAGTTGTATATTTATTAAAAGCAGATGAGATGTCAACAACTTAATGACCAAGTAATAGCATGCATTTCCCAACTGTATTATTTTACTAATTTCCATTCTAATATTGTTATTGCTAGTCAAAATTGTTCCTAAATATTTGAACTCATTACCTATATTATTATTATTATTAGCACCGCGTCTTACTACCCGTTCGGGTTATACGCACTTACGCTAATGTGTAATGGTAGGGTGATTGTGAGATGAAATGAAGGACCTACAGTTTAACGTGGAATCCGAACCACGGTGGAGACCCGGCATTCCTCACATTCACAAGATTCTTGTCAGAGGTGAAGGAAGGGTTTAGTAATCAGATAAATCTTTGCCGGGACCGAGGATTGAACCCCGGCCGCCAGCATAGAAGTCTGACACCTTAACCACTAGACCACCAAGTCACCCCATTACCTATAGTAAAAAATATTTTGTTCCCAATAAGCTCCAAATTATCGACCTCAATTTGTGATCTTTGTGTTCATATACTTAATGTTTTCAGCGTTCACTTTGACACCTACTTAATTACTAACCTATGATAAAGTTTTGGTATTTCTTGCTACAGCTTCCTTACTACCATATTTAACCCGCCTCGGTGGCGTAGTTGGCTAACGCGCTAGTCATGTGGAGCTTGACTGCCATGGACAGGGAGATCGAGGTTCGAATCTCGGTCGGGTGAACTGGGGGTGGTTTTTCCTAAATGGTTTTCCATTCTCCCTCCATGCAAATGCAGGTTCACTTCCTCTAATTCAACCTTCCCAATTCCTAATCCGTTAGTGTAATTAGTACTTAAAGCATATAAGCCGAAAGGGTACTAAGACGCGGTGCTAAATAATAATAATAATAATAATAATAATAATAATAATAAATACCATATTTCACAGTATAGTGGTTGCACCCTGTTTTTAAGTCCAAAAAGTTAACCTAAATGCTTTCATTGCTAATGGTCGCACCCTGTTTTTCAGACGTTCACTAGTTTAGCTTGCGCAGGAAGATTTGAGTACTATCATGTGACTGATTTTGCCAGCCTGCCTACTCCCCTCTACAAACCACACAGCTTGGCTAGGCGCATGCTAAAAATTACCATTGGTTTGCCACACTGTTCTAGCCAGAGCAGCTGCACCAAAGGAATGGAAGGGGGAGGAGGAAATTTCTCTCTTCATTGAACTTGAGCTTACTAGACTTATTTGCTGTAGTGACTCCCTCTCTCTCTCTCTTTATTTTGTTGTTCAGTCTATTTATAGACAAGCTCATTGGACTGGCCAGTACAGTCCCAGCATGCTACAAAATATACCTGGGAAATTTCTATGGAAAATGTTAGACAGCTCATATAATACGAGAACAGTTTTTGAAAGGGTAATTTTAGAATTAAAACATCGCATTATATTCAGGCAAAGACAGTTTTAAGTAAACAAAAAAAAAATTCAAGCTTTACATAATGGTCACACCCTACTTTTCCCCCATGACTAGGCATAGAAAATGTGACAATTATGCAGTGAAATATGGTATTGTCTAATAAAGCTAAATCGTCAGCAAATCATAATATCTATATTTCATCGTTTAATATCCCTAATAGCACATTCTAACGCTAGATCTAAAAGTAATGAGAAAAGTGCATTTCCTTGAATGTATTTCAAAAGTATTTGATAAGTGACATCCAAGTCGCATCCTGCCATATTCATCAGTCAAACATACCTCAAATAGCTTGACAAGTTTTTTGGCTATCCTAAATATAACTAAAATTTCCCATGATTTATTTCTTTTAACTGAATTGTAGGCCTTTTTAAAATCTATGTATTATTGATTAACTGTCATGTTATATTCCCATAGTATTTTCTGAGTAGTAAAAATCTTATTCACTGTTGAGTTTTTCCCCTCAAAATCCACATTGATGATCCGCAATTATTACTTCTGTAAAACTGGCAAAGGGCGTTTGCCAGAGTGAAGTAGAAGAAATTGATGGAAATACTCAAGAAGATTGGTATCAACTGAAGGGACAGAAGGCTGTTTTCAAACCTTTACCTGGGATGAGTGAAAATGAGGCTGAATGATGAAGGGCCCAACTACATAGAAATAGGAAGAGGCGTGAGGAAGAGATGTATTTTGTCACCCAGTCTGTTCATCTTGTATGTCGAGTGGCTGGTCAGGGAAACCATTGTAACCCTTCTTTAAAAGTTAAAGGGGTTCAAATACATAAACAAAACAAAATCAAATAGTATGTAAACAAAAAGGAAATTCATCTAATAGAAGTGCGCAGAGTGATTAAATTCTTTCTTTGTGTTATACAAATGCTGGGTACACAACATGTGCCCAACGCACGCAACTCACTCCTAGAAGCGGAAAATAATAAGGCCCACCTTCACAGAATGCCTAAACTACACGACGAGGACGAAGACTTAGAAAATAAGGACTGTGGATAATAAACATTATTTAACCTAGGGATAATATGACGTAATTGAAAAAGTAAATGATTTCAAGTCATAAGTGCATTCAAGTTTAACTTATTTCAATTTTATTTATAGAACAATGAACATATAGTAAAAAAATATTAGAGTTTCTCCTACAAAAAATGATAGTCAAATGACCTTGACCAAGCTCAACAATAATAATAAATATCATTCAATAAACAAAATATATTTAATTAACATTTACTCTTTTTTCTTCTACAAATATTTTATTAAATTCCATTAAATAGTTATGGGAATATACTATCAACGCCAACGCGTGTAATCATTAACTTTGAGTAAGACAATCACTAACACTATAGAATATTTCTGCAACATAACCCATATCTTTACTCGTTGCGAAAAAACAACATTCTCGTAACATGTTTTAAAGTTCCTTTTATAACACCTCTGTAACAATAATTTGCCAAAGTTACTAAATTGTGAAAGTACAGGAATATACTAGTTATCTCATCTTCCTCTCTAACTCATAACTTAGCTAGTCCAGAAACCACTTTACAAGTACAAAAAATTACTAGCAATATTTATTCCTAATAAGCATAAAGTATAATTTTCCTTGTATTCGAATAACTTGTTCTCCTGTTCTAAAAGAACTTCCCCACATAAATACTCACTAAATTTAAGTTCGCAGCATTATTCTTAAGCGACCTAAATAAAGCTAAATTGATTCTTGTAACCTTTGAACTTTACTCACATATGAAAGTCGCTGGCCTAACGTTATAAACAACATTCCCACATTTGTGTTTACTAAACTCGTATAGTGAAATAACTCACAAGTCAAATAAGTACAGTTAATTGTTTGTTCTGCGAACGAACCAAGATTTAAACTTAGCCTCAATAACATTTTATAAAAAAAGTAATGACAGAAATAGAATTTTAAAATAGTTAAAGTTTACGCCGAATAATAATTTTATCTTACAGTATAATAATAAGTCTAGGAAGCTTCCTGCTTCGTCCTACATTGTCGAAGCCTAATCCAAGAGTAAATTCTTACATTATAATAAGTCCGGAAGCCTCCTGCTTCGTCCTACATTGTCGACGCCTAATCCAAGAGTAGCTTCTCACTTGGAAGAAGGTTGTATATATGGAGCACACTCGTCGAACAACCGAGAAGGAAAAAGGTGGGAGTCACAGAGAAAAACACACAGGGAGGGGGGATGCGCGTGACACAGAAACATCGATTATCTTCTGGCAGGGCATAGCAAGTCCTCCATTGTTCTCGTAAGTTCTTTTGTTGACGTTAGGCGGAATTGAGCAGCGTGGTGGTCTCTAGCGGCGAGATTAGACACTTGGCTCGGCGCTTGACTGTTGTTCGCGGGACTTAGTTGTTGTTTTCACGTGTTGTGAAGTCGACGTGCCTGGCCTAGTCGATGAGATTGGGTAAGTGTATTATGATGATTGACTAGCCCATTTGTTTACTTGGAGCATAAATGCTACACCCTGAAGGGACGTGGTAATTTATGGATAGGAGAATTTGTCATCACCATAATAAATTACACAGATGATCTTGCATTGCTTGTAGCAATTATTGCTACAAGGTATCTTAAAGTGGGTTAGTCAATCAAAACAGCACTTACCCAATTTCACCAACCGGACGAGCGCGCAGAAAAGAACGTCCACACACAATAACAACATTGAAACATCTAAGAGCGATGATCCTAGTGCTGCATTTTGCCACTATGCACCACCACCTGTCTCAATTATCGCCAACTACCGAGTCGCTGATGGCTGCGTTGTCTGATGGCTGTGATCTTAGATAATCACATGTTTATAAGCCGACGACTTCCACGTCTATCTCAGACTCTGCCTTAAACTATGAGTGAAGAATGACCATGGGCACGGGACGAATCCTGGATAGCTCAGTGGTAAGAGCAGTGGCGTACTAAGCCGAAGGTCCCGGGTTCGATTCCCGTGTCCAGGTGTCATTTTTCAATTTTCAGAATATGATATCTAAAAGGTGAATTCCTCACTAAAATGCATCAACAATAGTTTCGGCTATTGGTTTCATTAATATATGCAATCCTGTACAATTATATATATAATTGTCAATTGGCAGCAAAATCGCCAACTACCGAGTCGCTGATGGCTGCGTTGTCCGATGGCTGTGATCTTAGATAATCACATGTTTATAAGCCGACGACTTCCACGCCTATCTCAGACTCTGCCTTAAACTATGAGTGAAGAATGACCATGGGCACGGGACGAATCCTGGATAGCTCAGTGGTAAGAGCAGTGGCGTACTAAGCCGAAGGTCCCGGGTTCGATTCCCGTGTCCAGGTGTCATTTTTCAATTTTCAGAATATGATATTTAAGAATTGTGTTTTCAAAGCTTGTTGTCTTAGTATCCATATTGGGAAGTTATTTTATAATATTAGGTCCTAACTATTCAGTTGTTAGAATGCGTGACGTTGATAATTATTCTCATATATTTAACTTTATGTATCTAGCTTATGAGTTATGTTTCATAGTTATTGAATGTGGCAGAGTGTTATCCATCATCTGCTGCTATCATCTCTTTCTTGGCCTCCTTTGTGCTCATTTATCTACTTATTTAATTCCCATATTTTTTTTGCATCCTCTCATTCTCTATTCTCTTTAAACGCCCATACCATCTCAGTCTTGATTCCTCTACTATCTCATGTACTCCCTGTGCCCCTACTCCTTGCCGAACAATCTAATTTCTAATCTTGTTTCTCTTTGTGACAGCTAACATCCTCCTCACAAACTTCATTCTCATGGCTTCCACTTTTCTAGTCTTTCTTACATTCATTGTCCATGTTTCTGCCGCATGCGTGACAGTGGGTATAAAGTACGCTCAAAACAACACTTCCTAACACTTCAAGGGCACTTCTCTTCTCCATAATATATCTATATAACACTTATAGAACAACTTTCCCTGCTGTCCTCTTCTCAATAGATCCTATGTGGTTAAGGGGTATTTCGTGCATGGTTAGATATTTAAAAGCCACTTTTGTCATTTTGCGCTAAAAATGTTTTTCTGGCTTATATCTATTTATGAATAAACATTACTCACAATTTTATGTATTGTATTTATGTTATTTTATGGTACTAAATTTGGTTGACTGTAGACTAGACCAGGAGATTTGAAAAGTCACTGATAAAACAATTATATTGCAAAAGTGGGGGTGAACTGAGGTCAGCCAAGGGTTATCTTCTAGACTAGCTTGGAATCCATGTAGGCCTACTTATAGCTCTACACTAAGCTTACTTGTAGTTCTACACTAGGCCTATATGTAACTCTACACTAAATGAAATTTACTTTAATATGAAAATAAAATAAATGAATGTTATTAAACTAGATATTAATTTAAAAATATGTAAGTGGGTAAAAAGGAGTGTGCGAGTAAGCTTTTTTCTCTTCGAGACAGGAAATAAGAGTTTTAGTAAAACATCCAGTTTATTTTAAGTTTGACTGATACTTATGAATAATTGTCTGTACAAGAAATATTTCAAGTTGAGTTTGTGTAGTAAATCCTTGCATAAATCATAAGCACACACATGTATCTTTTTTTGTCAAAACAGGTTATGATCATAAAATTTCCAATTTTTAAATAAATGTTGTTTAAATCAGACAAAAGGAAATATTGAGGTATTGAATTTGCTATAAAATAGTATATTTGAATTCAATCGAATTAATAAAATTCTGAATTTTCAAGCTAAAATTGAGAATTCTTGAATATTTTGAGTTTTGAAAAAATCGTCGAGTTGAGTTTAAACAGCAACTGACACTTATATCAAACTCGAATTTTCGAGTACTCGCACACCCTAATTAAAAAATAGTGATATTTCAATAAATTCTTCTTGATTGAAAATAATCTCGCAGGGATTTTCAACGAAAATGAACTCCTTCAAAATTGGCGGAACATAAGTTTGAAGGGATTTGACTAGGTAGTTAAAATATTAAAACGATTGTGAAGTTTAGGGTAGTCATCTACTTAATGTAACATAACGTTAATTTAACTTTAATGTGTTATTAATTTTGTTAATGAACACTAAATACAAACCTAACATTGATAGACATTCCTTAGTTATAACTTTAAATATTAATTATTTCCCAAAAATCCCACCAAAAAATTTCCCGACAGAGTTTTAGGAACATCTGATTTCCCGAATTTTACCCCAAAGTTTGGGATCCTGCTCAGACATATAAACAAATTTTGACGTAGAGACAAAAGTGCAATTTCTATAATTAATTATGGACTGATAACTACCAACAACAGATTTACATATGTCATCATGAATGTTGAGTATTGTCTAGCTTCCTGTTGCTGGCAATGTCATCATGTGTGTTGATTGTTGTCTAGCTCCCTGTTGCTGGCAATGTCGTCATGTGTGTTGATTGTTGTCTAGCTTCCTGTTGCTGGCAATATCGTCATGTGTGTTGATTGTTGTCTAGCTTCCTGTTGCTGGCAATGTCATCATTAGTGTTGGGTATTGTCTAGCTTCCTGTTGCTGGCAATGTCATCATGAATGTAAATTGTTTAGTTTCCTGTTGCTGGCAATGTCATCATGTGTGTTCTGGCAATGTCATCATGAGTGTTGAGTATTGTCTAGCTTACTGTTGCTGGCAATGTCATCATGTGTGTTGAGTGTTGTCTAGCTTCTTGTTGCTGGCAATGTCATCATGTGTGTTGAGATTTGTCTAGCTTCCTGTTGCTGGCAATGTCATCATGAGTGTTGAGTGTTGTCTAGCTCCCTGTTGCTGGCAATGTCGTCATGTGTGTTGAGTGTTGTCTAGCTTCCTGTTGCTGTTAATGTCGTCATGTGTGTTGATTGTTTTCTAGCTCTCTGTTGCTGGCAATGTCATCATGTGTGTTGAGTGTTGTCTAGCTTCCTGTTGCTGTTAATGTCACCATCATGTGTGTTGAGATTTGTCTAGCTTCCTGTTGCTGGCAATGTAGTCATGTGTGTTGAGTGTTGTCTAGCTTCCTGTTGCTGGCAATGTCATCATGAATGTAAATTGTTTAGTTTCCTGTTGCTGGCAATGTCGTCATGTGTGTTGAGTGTTGTCTAGCTTCCTGTTGCTGGCAATGTCATCATGAGTGTTGAGTATTGTCTAGCTTACTGTTGCTGGCAATGTCGTCATTAGTGTTGAGTATTGTCTAGCTTTCTGTTGCTGGCAATGTCATCATGAATGTAAATTGTTTAGTTTCCTGTTGCTGCTGCCCCAACCACTCCACTCTGCCACAGACCCTGGGGATGAGGGCTACGAGCAGTACGTTCAAGATGCAGACAGGCAGTATCAGCTGTGTGTGACCCGCTGCTCAAGACACTCTTGGCCTAATGAGGCGACTTTCCCAGACCTCATGGAAGGGGAGGACTCACATAGCTCCGATTCTCGGCCTGAGGCGGACCATGACGGTAACGGAGCCAGGAACTTTTATGAAGGTCCCTTTCTGCGCATGCTCTTCACCAGACTCGTCCGACTGCCCTACCAGGTCATTAACTTCATTCACCAATAAACAAAAAGCTGTAACTTCATTTACGTTAGCTCTGTCCTGCACAGAATAATTCTCTCTCCTGCACAGAATAATTCTCTCTCCTTATCTACTGGATTGGGGAGTAAACAGCATTTACAACATTGCTCTAAGGGAAGGATCTTAAAGAAAATTAATATCTTTCTAGGGGTTTACAAGCTTGTTTTTTTTTATTTGAGTCAAACTCGAGTCGAGTAGGTAAAAAATCTCCCAAGCTCAAGTCGGGTTTGAGTATTTTCATGATTTTAAAATGTCACCAGTCAAAACAAACATAAAATGTAAATAGTTATCACAGCTTTAAATTGTGAGTTTTTAAAAATATATGAAAACAACCCATGTTATTAAAATAAAAATGGCACTCACTTTAATAAAAAGAAAATACTTTTGAAAAAAAAAGTTAAGTAGGTAATGGAAATATTGGCTTTTAAATTAGAACTAACCCTTTAAAAAACATGATTTAGAAATAAAAATAGTACTCAGAAATGTATAGTAATACATTGTAGAAACACCTTACAATGATCTAAAGTAATTGATAGTGAACGAAGTCAACCTTAAATTACAATTAGATTAGGCCTATATACCCACTTATTTCTTCATTTCTTGTCTTTTCTTCTTAAACTATTACACTATTACACTACTACACTATTACACTATTACACTATTACACTTCTGCAGTAATACATTGTTTTACATTTTTAGAAATATTCCTTTATAAATTGAAGAGACATATTGAAAAACACAAAAACACAAAGAAAGATATGTTATGGAACTACATACTTCTAGATTTAATACTTGATCTATCTTTCCATGTTGACTTCCTTTATTATTATTTATTTTAACTAATTGAACAGTGTTTTTAGAATGTTTTCATAATAATGGTCGCACTAATAAATTACCCAAAGCACTTCCATAACCAGTAGTTCCTAAAGACAGTTCACTCCTTTCCAACCCCTAGTATTTCCTAAATTTTAAAGTTAAGATATTGAAACACATGCTATTCAAACGGGTTATTGATTCTCTTGATACCATTAAGAATATAAGGTTTAAAGTATCGCGGAATCAAGTTCGATATCTCTACTACTATTCAGATTCTTTAAATTTCAAACAAAATTTATTTTAGGAATGTGTGAAAGTTCTGTCTTTCACTTCAAACAAAATCAAATAAAATAATAATATTAAATGTTTTAGCAGCTGAATCAGAGTTTGATTATTTTTAAAAAAAGAGTTAAATTTAGGAAAACAATATTTTTTGTATAAATATATAGCTTTAAGAATTAAATATCATTTACAAAATTCCATACTAGCAAACTGGATTGACATGTTTGGTTTAAATTTATAAATTAAGCTACTTCCATTACATGCCATCATATTATTTTGGATGTTTGTCACGTGAACATTAATTTGTGATATACATGGAAGCACAAAATTAATAAAAATTGATCACAAAAATCTGTAGTTTACCTGTTTTATTTTTGAAGCATAGTCTAAGTTGATGAATAATAGAAGCCTATTTGAAATATTCAAAATTTATCACACTCTTAATATATTTAATGAGTTATTTAATTACTGTGGTTTCCTTGCAGCCCTACGAGATAAACCTGCAGTTGACAAGCCTAGTGTCTCGACTTGCCATGTTGCCACATCCTTACCTCCATGAGTACCTGCTGAATCCATTTTTACCAGTTCTACCAGACACCAATACGCTGTTTGGGACTTTGGAGCTGGTGGCAGCTGAATTAGTCACACAGATCCCTCTACTCAAGAGCTACAAGCAGGCCCTCTATTCCACCAGGCAGAGGCTCCTGGAAGGAATATGTGATCCTCAGTGAGTTAGCAACACACTTGCAATTCATTCAAAATTATACTTTTTTATGCAATCATTCACATTAAGTGTAAAGACTTGTATGACTCGTAAAAGCACTACATTTAATATTTTTTAGTTAAAAAAAAAAATGTAAGAGAAAAATCACAAAATAAATACAAGTTAATATAAAAACATTTAATCTATATCCTCTGTTGATTAGTTTTCAGAGTTACTGGCTACAAATTCAGATGTCCCGGGTTCGATCCCAAGTACTTAAAAAAAATTGTCTAGGAAGCAGTTGGTCTGGAACGGAGTCACACTCAGCCTTGCGAGGATAAATTAAGAGCTAATTGAATAAATAAGTGGCAGCTTTTATTTAGAAAACTGTGATTAATGGCGTGTTTTGACAATATGACACCCTCTATCAGCAAATGTTGGCACTTTTGTCACTAACTGCAGTGGCCGCTTAGTCGGCTAGCTTGCTTGTAGTGTCACACCATGGAGCTATATGTTATACTATTTATTTGGAAGAAAGTACAAAAAAGTGCGCACCCACACATCCACACAAATGTGTACGCACACACACAGTTTCAGGAGGAATAGCAGTTATTCAGTGAGGTTTTAGTATTGATAATTATGAGTAAAAAAGTTCATACAAACATGTGTCCAACTCTAAAATTTTTTGTTAGTTGTCTTATGCTTGAAAACAAACCTATGATTAACGCCTTAGTTTGGAAATAATTGAACATGAATGCTTACTATTTGAGTAGTATATAAGTGATTCCAAGAGAAGTCGTAGTTGATAGGTTTTATCGAAGCTTTGCATACCTCTAGTTTCAACTGTTGACATATAAGAACATTGATAGTTTTAACAGTAAATATCTTGTGTTTTCCCCAGAGAGGAGACCAATAGCATCCTTGAAAGCGTAATAGTTCTAGAGGAGTTCAGCAAGGAGCTGTCTGCTATAGCATTTGTCAAGTACCATCACTCCTCCTGAGTGCGGCTGAAACCCCTGTTCCCGCAACTGCCAGAGAGGCCGTTCAACACCAGTGTCCACTACAGGACACGCGGGGAATCGGCTGGCACCCGCTGGAGCATGTGGAGACAGCTGTACAGGGCGCTCTGTCAGCCGGAACACAGCTACGAGGTGTATCTGTAAATCAAACCAAGGGTCTTTATGCCCTGAAAAAGCTAAAAGTGTTAATGAAAACTTGTGTTGTAAAGTGTGTTTTTCTGTGTGTCCTTCACAGCCTTCATAGTTGGTGAATAAAAGGCAACTGGCCTTTAATTCACATACGTTAGCTTGCATATCAATATTTAACTTTACAAAATGGTTTAAATATTGTTAAAAAATGACACCTTAAGTCATCGGTGGGTGTGTTTCTGATAGTTCTAAGTAGTCAATGATCTCACATGTCCATCACAGACTATGCCTTAATCTTTGAGTGAAGAGGATCCTGAGAAGAGGCTGAATCTGGGATATCTTGGTGAGAAAGGATTGGAGGACTAAGTTGAGTATCTGTAGTTCTAATCCCATGATAAGTTGTCATTTTAAAACTACATTTAATTGAAAACTTGAGAACAATTTCACTATCTGTACCGACCTCATTATCCTTAACTTCAAGGGGGTTGAAAAAATATAAATAAATTAATTTTGAATTCTTAGCAACGAAAATATGAAAAAAGAAAAAGAAGAAAAAAAAAAATTGTCAGCTTCAACTCTGCTTTAAAAGTAATTTTAGCTTTTACAATGTCAAAGCTTTGATAAAAATATAATAAAAAAACAATTACATTTTAAATACACTTTTATGGTGAATTTTAATAGTTCTGTGCTTTTAGGTTACATGTTGTAATCTATAGCTTGATTAATCAGCTTAGTATGAAAGTTAAAATAATTGCAATAAAACATTTGGTTTGAATTAGGAACACTTACCTGAGTAATACCAGAATAGAAATACTTTAGATAAAACACTAAAAAAACACATACACATTTTAAAGGATAATATTTCACTGACATACAGCTTCTTCAGTTTAAGAGTTTTGGTGAAAGTTTGTCCTTTAAAATGTGTTTATGTGGATTTTAGGGTTTTATCATTCTTAATCCAAACCATTATTTAGACTAGTACTCTCTTCCAAATAAAACATTTGGTAAATTACATTTAATATTTAAATATTAGCAATAATATAAATATACTAGGGCTGGGCCGATAAGCTCTTTTGCAGATATTGCCAATGCCAATATTTGGCTGCAGATATTGCTGGTAATCAATGCTGATTTAGTTTTTTTTCAATATTACAAAAGTGTACAGTAAAAATAATAAAAAAACAAGAATTATCTGATTTAACCACTTTTAAACTTTTCATGACAGTAGTAGGTTTTTTGAATAAGAGTTTAAATTAAAGTGTTAAACGTTAAAGTTGGCTAGATATATTTAATTTTATTGCTAGGCTTACTGCACTGTCATAATAAACAAGAATTTACATTATTACAAATAAAGTGATATATCAATACCAAATAATAAATAAATAAAACCCAAACTTAATATTGTACACATAAAGAAAATACACCTAGTTTGTTTTTAAATGAAGACCATTTATACATAAGAAAATATTTTGACCCTGTCATATTAAACAAGAACATTCATATTCATAAATAATAAATTCAAATCTCATTTAGGCTCCTAAATGAAAAATAAATCAAGAAATGCTGCAATAAATATTATAACAAAATCATAACCATAAATAACAAATCTAGAATTGTTGGTTTTGCTGTTTATTATAAAATAAAATATTTAACGCAAAGTTAAAGAATTTGTGTTTACATGAAAGAGACTGTATTTAAATATTTTTGTTTGAAACATAAATTATATTTTCATGACTTGAGAATTTAAAATATATCTATGGATTTTGAATTACCTGCATAAAATATCTGTGTGGTAAAAAACTTTTTATTCTTGGCCTATTGTGCCAATATCGACCGATAAATTGGCATCGGCCCAGTCCCAAAATATACACACAACTTTATTTAGCCACAACATAAAACAATAAGATTCAAACTTTGATTTAGATTAAATGATGTTTCATACATTGGATTCAGGTTCACTTCGATTTGAAAAAGTAGACTTCGTACAACCTAAAATTGTTTTAATACCTAGCGGGAAGGACAGTTTACCAGTAAAAGGCTGATACATTCATTTGTAATATTTAATATACATTGTTATAAAAATGAAATAATTCACTTTTTAGTATTAGATTCAGATAATTACTTTTCTTGTTTACATAACAGGAAGCCATCTTATGTTAAATCTGTTTCTTTCCCAGACTCCCCATTTTTCAAGCTTTTAAACATTATTATTTTTATTGATTAACATATCCATTTATGTTAGAAAGTTTTCAAGCACCATGAATCAACAGAATATATTCTCTATAAGATGAAGTACAGTGTTATAACCCATAATTAGCAGGGCTGTACCCGAACTTCAGGGCAAAATTTTTTTGGAAAATAGGCATTCCCAAGACTCATGTGGGAAGTTAGTATTTCCCAGATTTTTTGGGAAAAAAGTAATATTAATATTCAAGTTCAACTAAGGACAGTCTATTGATTTTACATTTGTATTTAAAATTCGTTAACAATGTTATTAATTTACCATCTAATAAACAAAACTCAATGCCATCATAAATATAACCACACTACATATATAATTGGTGGTAATACCACACCTGAAAATATTTAAGGCAAGAAAACATATTTTTACTGCGCAATTATGGATTACAAAGTGGACTTTAGAAATTGAATTATGCATAAAATACACTTTAAAACACACATTTTCAACAAGGAAAACCCAACACTTGTAATGACCAGATTTTTTTTTAGCGTCGTGTCTTACTACTTGTTCAGGTTGTAGGTCTATGTACTAATTTATTCTAATGTGTTAGGAATGAGGAAAGTGTAATGTAGAGGGAGTGCACCCACATTTGGGAAGGTGAAAAAACATTTAGAGAAAACAACCATCAGTGCACCTTACTGGGCTCAAACCCCGATTTCCTCATCTGCATTCAGTCTATTGCAGGAGTAGCACCTTAGATCATGCCATGCAGCCACCAATTTTCTTTATTGATGCTAGAAATAGTATAGATAAAAAAGTTGGAAAGAATAATAATTTTGAAATAGAAACAGTTCCTCATTTGTGAGATTTGGCAACCAGGCACACTGGCTCAGTTGATATGGAAAAATCTCTGGCTCGCTTTTATTAATTCAAATTAATTAATGTATTTTGATAAGTTGGGAAAGTGATTATTAAAATTTAACACCATGAAATTTTCATATCGAGTCAATCTTAAAATATATTTTTAGTTGTTTATTTTAGTTATACTAAAAATGCTTGACCTAAAAATGTATACACTTATAGCATTTGCATTAGGCATATTTTGTTTATTTTACCTTATGTTGAATTATTACTTAGTACTTGTTAGACAAAATACTAGCTAAATTTTATTTGGAAAACATATAATTTAAATTTAAATGAGATAAATAATGTTTGAGTGTCTTATTTTATTTTCCTTTCAAAATCTTTAAAATATTACAAAATTTAAATTTATTGTTAGAACTCATAATTGAAATTGAAAAATAGTTTTTGTATCTTTTCCTGATATACTTCAAAATAATTTTTGGCACTAGCCCAGACCTTTGACTAATTTTAAACTAAAGTTTAACTCCTTTCTGATCAAATTGTCATAAGTTTCCAAATTTATTATCAAATTATGTTTATTATTTTAAATTGAAATAAATTTCAAGTATAAGTCTTGACTTATAATAAATCTTAATAAAATAAATAAGCCTTACTTATAAAATAATTCCTAAATTTTTCCAGTTCCCGCAATAAAGTTTTATATCCCGAAACCAAAAAATCATTCCCGCACAGGCCTGATAATTAGTGTCACATGATTTTTGGGACTCTGCAATGTTAACAGACTATCCTAAATAATTTCAAGTGAGAAATAATTAATCAAATACCCAAAGCTATTAATTAGTTTTACAGCTTGAAACTTTTTTTCACACTCATAAGTTGTTTTATGCAAAAATATCAAACCTACAAAATTTAGTATTGTGAAAAAAATTCAGGACTTTGACTTGGTTTTAAAATAATATCAGCCTCGACATCGCCTAGAAAAACCCCGCGCTTTAACATTTACATAGCTTTGCCAATAAAAATTTTGACAGATAAAATAATTTATTTTTTGATTACTGTCATTTTGAACTTTAGTGTTCGTCCCTTTTATATGTTTCTCTCCAACTTTCCTATACCTTTTTCCAAATATAATAATATATTCATTTTGGATATTGTCTCAAATCGACAAGGTGGACTTTTAAACACCTACAAAATAATTAACAAAATTGAAATATAATCTAAGTACAAATTGTAATATACCTGATTTGACCCGAAAGGATATTTGAAAGCATTGACAATAATCTCGTCCTAATTTTACAACCGTATATTATTCTATTTAAATAATACAATCTATTATGTGGCGCTTAAAGCACTTCTTCTTCCAAGAAGGCACAAAAGCCACTATAAATGACGTCAGAGTGCATGACGTAGGACCAGCAAAGTCAGAATGAAAATTTAAAAGTCTTTAAAAAATAACTTCCTCTTCTCGAAAGATCGATATGCAATTCTAAACGGTAATTTGAGCCAGCTTCCTGTTCTCGAACAGTCTACCTCCACTCACATTTTTTTTTATATTCTATTTTGTTTTTCTAGAAGTTTCCGTGAGCAATAGATATATGCGAAAGATGGGGCAATAGAAACTCACTAGGAGTCCAGTCCTTGATGTACTCGGACTGCAACTCCTGTCCGTGATTCCTACGATCGTGTTATCAGCCGCCTCTCTAAATTGTTACGCTAAACAACATGATCAGTTTTTCGACCATTACAAATAGTGATTATTGAATAAATAAATAGTATCAAACTTTACAATTGTAAATACTAAATACTAATACTAAATAAAGTGATTTATATCAGTAACAATTATACACGTAACAAATGGCTCCAACGTGAGGGCATTCACAATATAAACATTTCATAAACCTTATAAATGGTGTCCTAAATGAAGAGGCATTATATAATAACTCTTTAATTGGCGCTCGATCACGGGGCTATAAATACCAATTATATCATCAAAATACCGTAATGCTTTAATTAGTGCTCGATCACGGGGCAATTATCAGCTAATTAAACTATCACTTCAATTGGCGTCCAAACGTGGGACCCGTAACGAAACTCTTCAATTGGCGCTTGATCACGAGGCTATAAATACCAATTATATCACCAAAATACCGTACCGCTTTAATTAGTGCTTGATCACAGGGCAATTATCAGCTATTTGAACGTTATCACTTCAATCAGAGACATCGCCGACCAAGAACTCTACAAATGGCGCCTTACCGTGGGACGATTAAAGAACTTTAATCACATAATTCTATAACTCTTCAAAATATTATTATATATTTATTTTACTTTAATACAAGTTTAAACAATCAACAAAATAGGCTATTACCAAATTTTATTTTTGCTGGTAAAATAAATTGAATGTGAGTCGCAAACTCCTATTATATTTTGTAATAAATAAAATGATAGAATATAAGGAAGATGGTACAGCACAAATAAAAGTAAAAATACTAACACATATTTACACACACTTCAAAATTTTTATGCTATTATAGCATCTTCTTCAGGAAGTAGTAGTAATTATACCAAACAGGATGCTGTCCTCAGTGATGCCAAGACTATCTAACCCTATTTTTTAAACAACCTAAACTCCTTTTTGGCTCTGAAGTTCACTTCAAATCAATCCCATAACCAGGCAACATTTCTTGATGTGGACATTATACTTTCAGGTAGCCATTTAAAAACTTCTGTACATCTTAAACCCACTAATAGAAAACAATATCTGCATTTTATAGCTGCCACCCATTCAACACTAAAAGATATATCCCATACAGTCTTGCCATACGGGCTCACCGCATCTCCTTTGATCTAGAAATTCTTCAAAACCACCCAGAAAACCTTCAAGAAGCCTTTACAGAGAGAGGATACCCGAAACCTCTCATTAATAACCTACTTCGACTAGCTGAAACTCCACAATCACCCAAACCTGAAAAACCAGATACTACACCTCTGGTGACTAAGTACTACAAAAGATAAATTCAATATTAGCGTCTAGTTTTAACATGTTGGAAGCATCCAGCCGTACCAACAATATTCTAAAAAAACACCAGTCCTTATGTATAAACAGCCTCCTTCACTTTGAAATCTTCTGGTACACTCTAAACTCAAAACTGAAAATGACACCACCTTCATTCAACCACAACAAGGCTCTCAACCTTGTAACAAAACAGCTTGCAAAACCCGCCAAATATATCATCCAGCAGCCACTTTCTCCAGCAATATCACCAACTCCATCCATACCATCAAAGACACTCACACATGTGAGTCCAGTAACCTATACTTCATTCACGGTAGGAGTTTACCTCTGAAAGCTCTTTTTTCCTACCAATATCCTACTATATAATAGATTTCTGGTAGGGAAAAAGGCCTTTCAGAGGTAAACTCCTACCGTGAATGAACTTTAATATATCAACTAGAATGCCAATAATGTACTGCAAACTATGTTGGCCTCACCACTGAAACTCTCTGTAAACGAATGGATGGACACCGCCATGACACCAAAATTAAGAATCCAGAAAAACTAATTTCAGCACACGCCTCCAATCATAACCTCATCTTTGAGGACTGCTACACGGTCAAGGTGTTAAAATCATTCCACAAGACACATTGTAATATGTCTTAGTTAAGAAGATGGGAACTGGCACATCAATGGATCACAAAGTCTAGAAAACCATCCAACCTAAATATTTGCTAATTTCAACCCATAGACTACACCAGCACCACCTACCATCCATAGAGTAATAGAGAAACATTCATTGAATTTCAACTCCACCAGAGAAGTTTTCATGCTTACCAATCAAGTTGGCATCATTGAAGACAACATCCTGTTTGGTCTAATTACTACTAATACTTCCTGAGGAAGATGCTATAATAGCATCAAAATATTGAAGAGTGTGTAAATATGTGTTGGTGTTTCTACTTTTATTTGTGCTCTACCATTTTCCAAATATTCTATCAATTTACTCATAACAAAATGTTTTTGCTCAATTCACTTTTTTCATACATATAAACTCCTATTAGAGCATTATTTTATAGTACATTTTAACTCTGGATAATTTCAAAATTATTGCCCAAAACAATACTGACCAAAACTAAGATAATAAATACTTTGTCTTTTAATGAAACCTAATCATATCATACATCATATTTAACCACTCCAAATTATATATATGAAAGGCACAGGCAAAAGTGTGATAGTTGAAATTAAAAAGGACAAATACTTTAAGGCTTTTATATAACATCAACAACACAATTCAAATTGTGCCACTGCTACCGTTGCAGTAAAAGGAAATTGGTTGGAGCCACTCAATTCTTTGTCCTATTTTTCAATTTATTAGAACTTTTCAACAGGGAGTATGAAATGTGTGACACAATCTACTAAAAAGAGGAAACTAAAGAACAAAAGACATGTGGGTTTGTAGGTGTGTGGGGGGTAAATTTATAAAGACAAAAGATTGGCATAGTTGTGATAGAGTGAACCTGTTTCCAGGAGTAGGGTGGTACAGGATAACTACCATTTTTTATTTAAGTGTGGCAGCAATATAATGTGTTTGTTGTTTCATGGTACCTTCTTACATGTATATTATTACATGGTATCTCAAAAGGTGAAAATATGTTTCCGTCAAGAGTACCTTATGTCTAGTCATTGATAATAAATAAGTTTATAAACATTTAATTAAACTAAGGAAATTGACCTGACTTTGTTAAATTTGAATCTTTGATTGAAAAAGAGAAAGTCTTAACATGCATTTTTATTTAAACTTTTAGTTTACCACAGTTTTATAAATAATATTTAGATTACATAAATAATTTTATGTGTTTAATTTATGAATGCTAACTTTTTTGTTAAGTTAAATAAGAAAGTAATATTACCTTACATGCCAATCACATGTCTACCTTTCATTTAATGATCAAATAAATCAAATTTGGTTTGTTTTCTTTCTTAATTGTTTCATTAGCTCTTGGCTAATGTTGAATATAGTTATAAAATACAGTATAATAGTGAAAATAATACTATATAAAATGTATTTACTCATTTATTAAAAATCCAAGAGAGTTCAAATACATATATTTATATAATAAATGTATACATTCTTTTTATAGCATTCACTTGTTGTTTTTATGTGTTTGGGCTGTTTTTTAAAATGTTTGGTGCTGTGATAGAATTAAATATAATCATAATGGCTGTTTGTTTCAATAGAGGATAATTTTTATTTGTATCTTTTAAGAATGAGTAGGAATATTGGAAAAGGAAATGTACAAAAAATTCAAGAAAAATAATATTAAATGCATACATTTTAAAAAGATAGTTTAAAAGAAAGTTGAATCCACTATTTTACAAATCTGAATCTGAGTTTTGGAAAAACTTATGAACATAAGAGGAAATAAAGATATAATAAAATAATAGAAAATACAAATTATAACTATAATTAATGTTAACATTCTTTCTTATAATCCAATCATTACAACATTAATACTTTCAGTTACATGTTGTGTTGGGCAGAGTAGTGATCGAAATACACAATATTGCTAACACAAAGTATAGCACGACCAGTACAGCGCTTGGCTAGAGCATGACTAACGGTTTATTATTTGAAAAAGCCTTTTAAGACTAAATTCATGAGACATCTTTCGGCGTTATAGTGAACTACAAATGTAAACAAACAACGTTTTGACGGTAATAATTGAACTCCAACACTCCCCCTCAATTTTGAGTCCAAAAGGTCAATAGGTAACAATCAAGCATGTAAACCCAATTCGTTGACACACTTCTCGTGTTTGGCTCCAGGAAGAGGTTTTGTTAAGATGTCAGTTACCATATCCTCAGTGGATAGATATTCAAGCCTTAGTGGGTGATCTTGGAGAGCTTGACGAATAAAATGAAACTTTATGTCTATATGTTTCGATCTTGAGTGGAAGACAGGGTTATATGCCAATTTTCCAGCTGATTGATTATCATTGAAAATAATGATGTTCAACAACTCTTTCAAACTAAGTTCTCATACGAAGGTCATCAGGAAGATTGCTTCCTTCGCAGCTTCAGTGAAACTCATATATTCTGCCTCGGTTGAAGATAAAGCAACGGTTCTCTGCATTCTTGAGCACCATGATACCGCCGCTCCGGACAAGGTGAAAGTGTAACCTGTCTAGGACTTTCTGTCAGTGTCACAGTTTCCCCAGTCGGCGTCTGCGAAACCGGAAATGCCTTCCTCATCCCTGAAGTAAACCAACTTCTTGTCAACGGTTCCTTGTAGCTATCTTAGCACACGCTTGGAGGCTTGCCAGTGAGTTGAGGTGTGACAATTATTATATTGACTCAGTATGTTGACTGCGTATGTGATGTCAGGACGGGTAATGATAGCGATGTACTTGAGGGCTCCAATCAACACTCTGAATGGATATTGCTTTGTTTCTTCTGTGTTAGTGGAGGAAGAATCAAACTTGACCCCGGTTGATATCGGTGTCTTCGCTGGTCTGGTTTGCAGTCATCCATCCCGAACTTATGTAAGACATCCCTGATGTAGCCACTCTGACATAACGTGACTTTGTCCTTGGATTGGGTCACTTCAATTCCTAAACATTGATTTATAGCTCCAAGGTCCTTTACATCAAATTTGTTTGACAGTTCATCTTTAATGTGTCTGGTTCGCTCCAGTTTTCCAGAAGCAATCACAATGTCATCAACATAGATGAGCACGTAGACTGGGTGTTTACTTCGACTATCAACGTACACGCATGGGTCAGAGTTTGTGGGCTGCAACCCGATGGATTCTAAGGTTGCACTTAATTTAGTGTGCCACTGTAGAACAGCTTGACGGAGCCCGTAAATAGCCTTCCGAAGTTTGCAGACTTTGTTACCGGATTTCAGTTTATGAAGCATGTCTTTTGCCTTCCCAACAATGCTGTCATCATTTTTAGTCCTAATCATCTTTTGTATTGCCTCGACATGCAAGTCCGGCTGTTCCATGAATGTTAATGTGTCGATGTCACCATTCAAATAGGCCGTTGTAATGTCGAGCTGTGAGACTTTTAAGTTGAGCTTAGCTGACAATGCCATGAGTAATCAAAATGATTTGATCCCGGCAACTGGAGCAAAAGTGTCCACAAAGTCGATTCCTGGTCTTTGGGCAAAGCCTCTTGCGACCACCCTTGCTTTCCTTCGAAGTAACGTTCCCTCAGGTTTATACTTGTTTCGGAGAACCGCCCTACAGTCAATCACTCTATCATTGGTTGGCCTATCAACGATTTCCCAAGTGTCGTTGCCGACCAAGCATCTGATCTCAGAATATATTGCTTCGAACCATTCCTCGCGATCTGGCCCCTTCATGGCACTGTCGTTGTGAATCTATGAGGCATTCATCCCAACAGGGACATTATGAAGCGATCCATCTTCCCTGTTACTTTGAACATTGTTGTACTCCATAGTTTCTTGAGATGATGCAGTGCTTGAATACCCAGTATCTTTTTCGTATGGTAGATCATTGTTGAGAGCAAGTTTCTAATCGGCCCGGTTGGTCGCAGGCTGATTATATTTTAGTGGGGCGACCCCTTCTTCCGGTACGCATTAGCTTTGGTCTGCTGGGTCCTCATTCGGCCAGCATGTCGGATTCGGTGCCTGTGGCACTTTGATGAGCTTGTCGCTCTCCAATGTCGAGTATGGAGTCATCATTTACCTCGAATCCATGAAATGGTTCATTGTCTTCCAGAGCGCTCGGACTGATCTCTACGTCCTTTTGTGAGGACTCTTCTTCACTGAACCCTCCTCCTTCATGTTGACAAAATATTTCTTCTTCTTGAAGAAAGTCTGCAGATGTGTGTTCGGGCCCAGGCTTGGCCTAGAATCTTATGTCTCTGGAGACACGGATTTTTCGTTCACTTGGTAGCCATACCCGGTAGGCCTTGGAACAGTCAGAGTAGCCAACAAAGACCCCTTTCTTTTTTGGGCTCGAACTTTCCTTTATTGGGAGACTTGTCGAGGATGATGGCTTTCTCCCCAAATATACGAAGATGCGAGATATTCGGCCATCTTCCCAACCATCTTTCTTATGGAGTTCCTTCAGACAACTCTTTTGTTGTGCATCGATTTCTGATGTGGTTGGCTGTCGCTATGGCTTCGGCCCAAAAGGACAGTGGCATTCCAGACTCCAATAGCATGCACTTAGCAGCCTCAACCAGAGTACAGTTCTTCCTTTCTGTGACACCGTTCTTTTTGTGGGGTGTGCAGAGTTGTTGGACGTCGTTGGCTGCACGTTTGAGGATGGAATCCATTTTGTCGTTGCAATATTCTATGCCATTATCCGATTGAAGAGCTTTTATCTTATGCCCTGTTTGATTTTCGGCTAGATTCTTGAACTCAATGAACCTCTCAGTGACCTCTCCCTTGTGATGAAGGAAGTATATTTGACACCATCGACTGTAGTCGTCTATGAAGGTTACGAAATAACGTGCACCACCTTGAGATGCTTCCCTCATTGGCCCGCAGACGTCAGAATGGATTAACTCTAGAAGCTCTTTTGAGGTTACCTCTCGTTTGGTGAAAGGAGTTGATGTTATTTTCCCTTCTAGACAGGTGTGACAGTTTTTTAAGTCAGTTGAGTCATTGAATTCTAAACCAATCACACATTGGTTCTTGAGCATTATTGACCATGTCCCTCAAATTCAAATGACCAAGTCGAGCGTGCCAAATTTCTAATTCACTTTTTAGAACTTTTGGTCCTGTGACCGTGCACACTTGCTGATCGCTTTCACATAAGTAGAATAAGTCAGCAATTCTATTCACAACTTTAATGTCACTGTTTATGCCTTCTATGAGTGCGCGATCTTTTTCAAATGTCACCTTGTTGTTGTTGTTGTTGTTGTCAACTAATTTTTGCCACAGAGATGAGGTTCATTCGGAGGTCGGGTACATATAAGGTGTCTTTCAATGTGATAGAGTCTGTCACACTGTTCGTAGTGGTGATTTGTATGTCACCTTTCGCTTTTACTTGCGTGGCACTGTCATCAGCAAGTTTAAGATTCCCGTACATTTTCTTCGTGCTCGTGAATGCATGTTCATTGTTGCATAAGTGAGATTGTGCAACCACTATCAATGCACCAAAGGTTGTTTATGTTGCTTGATTTTGTGATTTCTTTGTCGACGAAAAAACAACAATGGGCCTCGTCAGCTTTATTTGCCGTTTGTTCGCTCAACTTCTGTGTCCTTTCTTTTTGCAAAAACCGCATTTATAGTTTGGTTGTGGTTTTTGTTTTTTGGTTGTGGTTTTTGTTTACATTTCTGTTCGGATCCAGCACTACTGCTCGTACCACCTTTTGGTCGGTTTATGAACTGTTTTCCTGACTTGACAAACATGGCGGAACTTCCGTTTTCCGGAGCATGTGCGTTATATTCTTTCAAGACTTTCACTTTCAACGTTTCAGCGTCAGGTAAATTGTCGTGGGATTCGATTGCACATCGAAAGTTGTCATAACTGCTGGGGATACTATATTGCAGCATGATTGTCAACAGGTCACTGTTAATGTCCACTTCCATTGCTTGCAACTTATCTACAGCGTCAAAAAATCCAGCGAGATGTTCAGTCACATTGTCACCATCTTGCATCTTGTGTTGTGTGAGACGTTTGAGCAATGTTGTCTTGCGAGCAGGCGTTCGCGTGCACCATTTTCTTAGCTTAACGAATCGTTCAACTTCTGCACCTTTTTGATTTATAACTTTTCGTTTAGTCAAAATATTGTTTCGTTTCCGATTGCGTAACTCGGGCCCATAACCTGTTGGGCAGAGTAGTGATCGAAATACACAATATTGCTAACACAATGTATAGCACACCGGTACAGCGCTTGGCTGGAGCATGACTAACGGTTTATTATTTGAAAAAGCCTTTTAGGACTAAATTCATGAGACATCTTTCGGCGTTATAGTGAACTACAAATGTAAACAAACATGAACGTTTTGACGGTAATAATTGAACTCCAACATGTTGAATTACTAGTCTGGGGCCTGGTTGTTAAATTCATTCTATAATTATAATTGGTGCGGAACCATCAATAAGCAGTTAAGCTCTAAAACAAATATCACTTGGAAAATTGAAAAAAAGAATTTTTAAGGATTTGAGTCTCAAATTTGAAATTTTCTTAAATTATCGAATCTCAAATTTCCTTAAGGATCAAAGTGATTCAAAGAATTTGAGGATCCAATCCTTAATTTTAAAGAAACATTCTTTTTGACTAAACTAGTGTAGTAGGAACTTGTAAACATTGGGTAGGTAGGGTTTCTAAGAAAGCACGGATGAAAGAGAATATCTCACCCTACCATTGAGTGGGAAGGCACAACTCATCATCTCATCAACTATTAGCACAAATCATTTCTAATCCTAGTTTAATACAAGTACAGAACTTCTACCTGTCATGGAGGTAATTAAAAAGTCATGAAATGAGATTTTTTTCATGAATTTTTTTAAACCACTTCTTTCATTGTGCACTTTAAGAACAGTGTTTAATTAAAATTTTGCTTAAAATTGGCTTAAGTTAACAAGACATAAAATAAAATTAGTAAGAAAGGAGGTAAGAGAGATCTGCCATAAAAATGTCGAGAATGCGGGTTGGTATCCTGGAAGTAGCAACATAAATACACTGGACAAATTCAAAGCCTTCCAAACCGGTTTTCATCATGCCCAATAATTCAAAGTAAGCTCACATTATTTACTATTTTCATCATAAATGCCACACATTAAAGAAACATACATTTTCCTACTTGCTTTATACCTGTGACTGAATCTTCTATGCTTACTCAGTACGAGGGATATAACCATATCTCTTTGGTTTTAAGACACACACCTATGCAATTTAAACATCTAAAAAATGGGGTGCGTCTTAGAATCATAATTCTTTTCGATTTTTCCTGTGCTTTGCACATGGCACCACACGTTTTATTTTCACGCGGAAGGCCCACCTCATATCTTTGACCATTTAAATATTATTTGAGAAAGGAATATGAATCCTGGCTGTTGACTAAAAACCTTCCGCTGACACCTTCCGGAAAAATTAATAAAGTGCCAGCATCAAAATTGGCAAAATGGATGTCAACAGCTTGAAAGATAATCCCAGAAAGAATAGTGCAGCATTCGTTTAAAAAATGTTGCATCACCAACACTCTTGATGGCTCAGAAGATGAGGTATTATGGGGTACTGCCTGTATTGTGTTGTTAGTAAATTGAATTCTGTAATAACAATATTCCTGTTGGCTGTACTGAAAAATTAAGGTGTGTCTTACAATCGATGGCGTCCTAGAATTGAAGTTTAATTCATGGACATAAACAATTAAATAAGAAATATATTTCTGTCTTTTTTTTCTTCTGAAGTAATTATTTTCCAAAATATTTTGAGAATGGAAGGGACCTTTGGATATCTTGGATCCTTAAAGATATTTGAGGTTCAAGACAGTATTGGATTCGATACTCATATACTTGAAAAGAGAACAAACAATATGGCTTTTACAATGAAAATAACATAGTTAATACTTTACATTGCTGCTACTGGACAAAGATGTTCATTGTAAAAGCCATATTGTTTGTTCATTATTATGTTTCTATCCACCCTTCCTCCAAATATAACAAAATAATTCAAAAAGTGAAAAAAGGTTTTCCTTAAAGAGATACATATTTATTATTATCATTATTTATTAATACTAATAGTAATTTATTATTATTTATTATTATTTGATTAATTGATTACTATAATTTATTATTATAATAATTATTATTGGTTTTAGCACTAATAGATACTATAAAGGTGGATTTTGGGAGTTTAAACTTTTGTAAAAATGCTCCATTTGTTATTTACCCCTGATTAACACCCCCTCCTTTTAGATAGGGCTGTTCATTCCTGTGAATAGTGAATTGTTCATATATCCCATGTCCATATCTATTATTCTCTTTGGCCGGTTCATGAATACACAATAAAAATGTATGAGCATTCAAACATTTTCCCTTTTATAGGAGATAAGTGTTTTGTGTTTTAAAAAATAAGATAAATACTTTATGAAATTATAGTTTTACTTATATCATAAACCAGATTTAAGGGTACCTAGCACTTGAATTTAACTCTAAAAAACAAACTTAAATCGTTCCCTATTTCGAACCGGGTGAAGGCACATTTTTACCCAACTGTACTTTTAGCTGATAAAGTGTCTCCAAGATTTACTGTTGTTTATGGGTAAATATCTAGGGCCAATAATCCTGGAACTCTATCACTGTCGGCCAAAGTCAGGTGAATGTATGGCATGTTGCCTCATCCTATTGAAAATTGTATTTCCATTGTTGTAACCAATAATTGAAATTTGTCTGTTAGATGATCACTCAGTAAAACATGAGGCTAATATATTAATATACAACATCATATTTAATAAATTATGTTTGTGAGCTATGTATGTACAGGAACAACAATTTGAATGCATAAATAATATGTATATTATTCACAGGATTTACACTCAATTTATTAATCAATTACATCAATTATCTTACATGTTCTCCATTTAAAATTTTGTTGTCGAGCACTTTGTTCGAGATGTATACATTTTTTTGTCACTTGGTCCACTCTTAAGGTAGAGTTTAAATTTCTTCACATAGTGACCCAAACATTCGTTGAATATCTATCAAAGATTCCCTAGAATTTATTGACAACTTTTTATAAAAGGTATCATCTAATGCCACTATGCTCATGATAAACAACTGTTGACATCACCATTTGAAGAAAATTAAACTATATGTTTGTACTGGAGAAATGCTTTATTTATTTTGGCCAAAAAATGTTTTACAATAAAAACTGTCAAAACACTGACCTTTTTTCGCGTTGCCTACATCCCTACCTTTTTAGGCAGCCATACTTCTCATGATATGGTTGTGATGTAAAAAACAAAGGAGACTCAAAAGTCGATCAAGTTGCTGTCACTAGGAAGTAGTAATTTAGTATTTCCATCATAATGACATACTGATCACAAATATGTCGGTATCCTCAACTGGATCTATCTCAACGTTTGTCTACCAGTTGGCTGTTGATTACTTTGTCTTCCTATGCGTGAGTTTGTTTACCAGTTGGTCCAAGTTGTGTCAGCCATTTGACCCACCCAGCCTTACAAATATTTTTTTGTTGGTATAGCAATTTAACATTTATTCATTATGATCTTGGTAAATTTTTCATGCATATGTTGGTAGGTCCATTGATATCTTGCCTAATATGTATTTAGTTTTTTAGTTCATATTAATATTTCAGTTAATAAAGTACTTTCAATCCGGTAATGTTTGACGTTCATGGAATAAACATTCCATAAACCTGCGGTGGCACGTTTTCATTGTTTACATCTTGTTAGCTGTCTGTCATGTGATCCTACTCGTGTCAACCTCTTGGTCCATGCTGCTCCTGAATGTCGATCATTTGTCTCTCTACCACTTTGTCCTCCCGTGTTAACCAATTTGTTGTCATCAGTTTTCCTGCACCTATCAGAAAAAGGTCAAACTTTTGGGGAACTGACTATACATACAACTCGGGACTGTATTTATTGTAAGAAATGACTGTTTCACTCGTTTGTCACAGTAATAAACTCACTTTCTACACTAGCACGAATTCATAGACTCTTTTAATTAATATAATCATTATGCTAACCTAAGCTTGAGACGCTGGCAGTTTGGAAGTTTTATGTAAAGGTTTTTGGTTTAGTGGCAGGGCTCATGAATATGTAAGTGTTATTTAAATGTTGGCTCATAGCAACAAAAGCACACTATGTTAATAAGGGTTTTCTATGTTGTAAATATTAAGCTTGGGGAATGAAGAGAAATTAGTAGGCAAAGTCATCTTTACTTTAATATCGTTACCGAATTCTTAATACCGCCTGGAGTTTTGTTACTTTCCAACTACTCTAGTTCAAAGTTGTGCTGTTATTGAGAACCAAATTTAAATAAAAATATGACTGCAACAGCCATCTGTAAGCCAAGGAATGTAGGACCTAGTACTTGATTGTTGTAACTAAATTTCTATTAGGTACCTCTTGGTGTGTCTTATCCTCCTGGTATTTAATAACAAAACTATCCCGTGTATGAGAAGAATTTTTTTGAAAGAATGACTTACATCTTATCTAATTATAAAATCTAACAATATCAATCTGGTAGAAAAAATTAGCCTTTGAGTCAATGAATATTCTACTTTAATGGTGTAGCTTAACTAGATGTTATACCTACTACACACCTCTGTGGTCATATGAACCAAGTAGTGACACATGCAATAAAGTGGATTAACAATGAGAATGATAGTGGAGCTTGAACCCTGACAGGGCTTATTAAAAGTTGTTTCTAAATAGTTTTCCACTCTACCTCCATGCCAGTGCGAGTACATTTCCCTCAAGCCAACCTTCCTCATCCATATCTCACTAAGTTTGCGCTCAGATTCAAACCCACGCACAGTGGGGAATTTCCCCGAAAACGTGGCCAAAACCTCTTAAACCCCATTTATCAACATACAAACTCTAATTAGGTTTTTTCGGGGGTCACTGATTACGAATCTGGTATCAAAATTACGAAATTAAAAATGAGCGATCCAATATGGTGGACTTAAACTCAAAAAAATATTCTAATATGCCTAAAATTGGGTGTTTGGAATTTTTCAGAGTTTCTAATAAAGAATACAAAGAAGTTATCAAATAAACATTTTTAATAACAGTAAACCTACATTATTTATGTATTTATTCATTTATTTACTTGTGCCCAACAGGAAAACCCATACCAGGTCATACGGAAATCAATCAGTACCAATAATTCGATAGAAAAATATATAATAGATACCGATAGAAAGCGTGTACAAAAACAAAATGTAAATGTAAAATTGCTGGGTGGAAACAAACGATAGTATTTACATAAATTACATGTAGACCCTACTGGATATAATATACAGTATATACATTACTCGCAGTCTGAGTCAGTCATTATTTTTACTTTGACATTTCTTTTGATTGCTCCACATTTGGGGATGACATAAGTTGTATGGCCTCTGCCATGAACGGTTTTTATTTTCTTTGGGGTAGCTTTTTAATACTGGATTAAATAGACAAGCTATTGTATTTGTTATTTGCGGTTAGAGCCACATCTAAATATCATATTCTTTAAACTTACAAACTACACCGGGACATTGCAATTGAACCTAGGACCTTTGGTTTAGTACGTCAATGCTCTAACCACTGAGCTATCCAGGAATTGTCCATTCTGTCAGCATATTTGTCACAGAGACTGCATTAAAATTTGAAAGAAGAATGATCACGGGCAAGGGACCATTCCTGACTATCTCAGGGGTCAGATCAATGGCATACTAAGCCAAAGGCCCTGGGTTCGATTCCCGTTTGTAGTTGGCATTTTGTAATTTTAAGTTTCTGATACATTTCATCTGCAGATCTGAAGAGATCATCAACCAATTTGAAAAAGTCTTCTATCGTCTTTATTTGTTTTAAAAGCATTTCAAAATCTAATAAAACCGGAACCCTTTACCTATTCTTTCCAAACCCAACACCGAACATTTTTGCACTCTAGCCTATTTATATGGAAAGTGCCTTCTTGATAGTTGCAAATTTGCAAAAGTTAGAGCAAAAATACAATTTCCCATTAAAATTAAAATATATTTTTTAAAACAAAGCTTTAAGCAAAAGGATCAAACTCAAAGGTTAGCAGATATTAGCAGCTACTTTTTGCAAATTAGTGTCACCAAAACAACCAACTAATAGTACATTATCGAAATTTAGGTGAACGGTGTGGAATGCCTAACTAAAGCTCACATTGAAACATGATAAAGACCCTATTTAATTAATTCTACAAGCTCATATTTTAATATGGAATTTGAACGTATTAGTTTTCAATAAAAAATGAGTAAAATACAGTACAATTAGAAACATAGCTCCAGGAATAGAATACTTTTTTACAATTGGATTTTCACAAGTATTACACCAGTTATATCCACTTTAGCAATATTGGGCATTACCGTAGTGCGGCACATCAAACGGAAACAACGTTCAGTTTTGGACTGAAGTAGAACCTCAGGCATTGGCCTAGCACGCCACTGACTAATGGTATTGTATATGGGGATTATCTGCACTTGAAACTCCGTTAAAAATAAAGCTGATATTTTTAATTTGAATTTCAAGCTTTGTCCACATTTTTGGGAAAATTCGCCACCGTGTCACAGAGCCATCAAATATGGCCCATATGAGCTAGACTTCAAGAAAGATCAATTGTTCGTGGGAATAGCCGAGGCACGTTCTTGACTCCATGTACTGAGCCAGAGCTGATCGTGTGTAGGCTGGATCAGGTAGATTCGTTGGATTCGACCAGTGACTCATGTGCAGCTCCATTTCTACTCGCGTGACTCACTTCAGACTAGGGATGGGCTTCGAAAAAATAAATCTATATTTTATAAAAAAAAATACATTGATGTTTTTAAAAATATCTAGGGCTATATATTTTTTTAACAAATAGATTTTATATAAATAGAACAGGTTATTTTGTTATTTTGTTTTCAAATAAATTAACTATCTGAATATCATCTAAACTTAAATTAAATGAATCAAAAAATTCAATTTAAATTCAAACCAACTATGTTCATAAAATAAATACATAGGCTACACATAAAAAACACTGTTTGGAAAATAATCGGCATTTAATGTATATGCTCAATAATTATTAGAATCGAATAGCCAAAGCTATTATTTATGATTTTAGAGAGGATTACTACATCTAGATATATTATAAAAATTGAAAAACGGCACTTAGACACGCCAATTGAACCCGGGACCTTTGGCCTAGTACGCCACTGCTCTATAACCACTGAGCTATCCAAGAATCGTCCCGTGCCCAGGGTCATTCTTCACTAATATTTTTAAGGCAGAGTCTATGATGGACGTGTGGAATTCGTTGGCTACAATCGTGTGATTTTATTAAGATTACGAGCTATCAGATAACGCAGCCACCCTCAACTCTGTATGCAATCCCTTACAGTTATAATAATTGTACAAGTGGCAGCAATAAGCCAACTACCGAGTCGAAGGTGGCTGCGTTATCTGATAGCTCGTGATCTTAATAAAATCACACATTTGTAGCCGACAAATTCCGCACGTCCATCATAGACTTTGCCTTAAAAATATGAGTGAAGAATGACCCTGAACAAGTGACGATTCCTGGATAGCTCAGTAGTTAGAGAATTGGCGTACTAAGCCAATTTCCCGGGTTCGATTCCGGTGTCCAGGTGTCATTTTTCAGTCAATGGTTAAAATAATCACTGTGCACTGTTCGTAAAACACTCATTTCGAAACCATATTTCTTTCTAAACAGTTTCTTATCTTTGTAAACGTTTGCCCTTCTTCACCCACCAGCAGATACTGGCAGGAAACTAGGAATAAGCTACCGGCCACGCCTGCGACCTGGTCGCCGCGTTCTATTACCAGTTATCATGGCACCAAGGTGTGAAGATGTGTTATTAGCCATAGTAGTATATAGTTATATGACGAAGAAACGTAAATATATGTCATACGTTGTTCACCCCATTAATATGCAGAGACGTACTCATGGACAGACTTATAAAAAACCTGATAACACACCTCTATTTAATTATGTTTTCGTTGTCACGTATAAAATGCAATTTATCGTTATGTTCACGGTATTAAACAAAGATTATTTACAAAGTGGAATTGTTTGATGTTATTATTGTATTTGTGCTAATTAAAGACGTTCTTACCTTGTTCATTTATTTCTCCATTGTTTAATTCATCCCAACCCCCCACTGTTGCAACTGCAACCTCTATCCAGAGCTTGGATTTAACATCCCTGTTTGCGTAGTCTCGATGTTTCAGATTCCAAAGTGATCATTTATAAATAGCTCGTTATCAAACATTGCTAAGTACAGTACCCTACCGAGTGTCAAACTCCAGACGGGCGGGAAACACTGGGTGGTTTGCAAGAAAGTTAGTGAAAATGCTTAGGGTAGGAGTGATAGCGTGGTCCCGAGCACCTTATCGGTCGACATTTCAACCTGGGATGATGCAAGCAAGTGTCCAGTGTTCTCACGACAGGCTGCGGCACGAACACAAGTGTGGCCACCTCCATAAGAAATAAAGGCGAGCGTATTTGTCGTTGCGACCTGAAAACGGTCATGAAAGCGTTTTAAAATCTGTCGCTGGTCGTCAAGTGTGGCCACCCTCATAAGTACCAATGCAATACACTACTGCGAACTGGTTACGGTGTCTTGGTTGTGGCGTCCAGATCGCAAGCGCGGCCGTAGCCTAAACGTTGGTCATTGATACTTCAAAACAGGGATGTTAAAAGTTCTATGCTCATGCCATCAATTTCTTAGGTTAATAATTCTTAGCCATAGATAATTTGTACCTTTATCCAAGGTGTGGTAAATATATAATACATGTGTGTTTTTGTCAGTGCGGGTGTCAGCTCCAACCTTCTTTATTAACACCCCCCTCCTGTCCCCTACTTAAATATGACCTTAAATTACATATGAATTGATTCAAATAACAAAATAATGCGTTTTCTTTGTTGTATAATATCACTGCTATGCAAGTAATGATTTTTCTCATTGATGTTATTGTTTCGGTAGGGCCACTGATGCTTTCCATTCGATATTATTCCTTCCCGAAGGCAAGCCAACAAGAAACCTCGTTTCAATATATTATTAAATAATGTGGGTTGGTCGATGATTTTTACACAATCAATGTTCTGTAACGACATCCGAAGCATACACTTCATTCAATGGGGCGAATATAGAACCTTCAACATCTATGGTGAAAAATCATCGCCCGGTAAACATCAATGTTAAAAACATCGAGCATCGAACTTTCAACATCCTATGTTTTTAAAACATAGATCTTTGATGTCTTGAAAACATTGATGTTCGATGTCCAACTCTACTTCAGAGTTCAGACGCTTTGTTTACGAGTGGTGGCGTGATAACGGTCTCTATTTCACTGTCACCACACACAATGTCGACAACTGTTTCTATTCTTCACTAAACTGATAACAATGTATGTTTAAGATGTCAAGGTTTCCAGCCCAGGATAACCATTGTTTCTCTTCCGCTATACTAAGCGTGTGTGGCAAGAGCCGAGCCATGACTGACTCAACATTACATTGAGCCAGAATTGATGGATGGCTCTACGCTCCAGACCGAGCGAGTATGTCCAGATTTAGTAAACATGTGGGGATTATGATCGGGTAGTGCTGTGTGAGGAACGAATAGTAATAATGCATTATTATTCAATTATTAAACAATACGTGATTTAGTCCCTTTAACCTTGGTTTTTCAATAGTCCATAGTAGGATTTTGTTAGGAAGCTTTGAAAAACCTTTTCCCCTGCAAGAATCCTACTATATAGGACGTTTTGTGAGGTACTTTTCCCTACAAGACTCCTACTTTATAGGACGTTTTGTGAAACCCTTTTTCATTCAACACTCCTTATTTATAGAACGTTTTATGAGGCCCTTTTCCATACAACACTCCTTATTTATAGAACGTTTTATGAGGCCCTTTTCCATACACGTCTCCTATTATATAAGTGTTTTGTGAGGCCCTTTTACCTACAATACTCCTACTATATAGAACGTTTTGGAAGTCTCTTATTCCTACAAGAATCCTACTATAGCTAAGAAGTTTAACATGCTAGATGGTGGCATCACCTGGCGTTTCTTGGTGAAATAGAACATTAACATTTATCTTGGTTCGATTAACGTAGATATATCCTCCTTGGCCGTAATGCAGCTTTGGTCAATATCCATTATTGAAAATATAAACAAATGAATAGCCGTTGCTTGTCAATGAACCAGTTTAAAGTCTTATCTGTGTGTACAAAATGTCCTACTTTCTCTTGTTGCGAGGAACTTCCAACAAACTTCTTTCCTCCAAAATACTGGCGGCAAATCAAGCAAGGAATTTCGTCAAAGATAGCGTCCTCTTGTTCAAAACTGGATTGTCGGTGGTCGATAGACGTGTTGATGGAAGTTTTCCATTCTACAACAGAATGGCGAAGCACAGATCTTCTATCCTTCTTCCGGGAGCCAAAAGGTATAATTTAAGCATTTATTAACAGCTTCCTTTCTTTATAAATTGAGGGTGTAGCTTTTGCTAATTCGCATAGATCCATGGTGAAAATTTTCTCTTTTAGGTTCAATTTCATTTTTTAACTCAAAGGATTTTTGGGAATGTTACGCAATCCACGAGTGTTTAAAAAAATATTTTTTTTAGTTTTCAGATTGACGCTTTTCAGTTGATGTTTCCTAACATGGGCAAACGAAATTCCATGACTTCCGTGACTTACCTAACTTAAGTGTTTACGTATTTAATTTAATTATACTATAAAATTGGTTATGCTGTAGTGGACCTAAACTTATAATAACTAAAGTCAAAACTCCTAAACTAAATTTCTTAACTTCCTAACACCTAACTTTATAAGACCTAAATTCTCTGCACCTAATTTTATAATAATCTTAACTTCACTAGACCTAGATTTATAAAACCTTAACTTCACTGGACCTAAAGGCACTATACCTANCCCCCCCCCCCCAATACATGATTTCACAAGGCAACATTCACAAGACCTAACTTTATATGGCATGCCGGAATAAGACCTAAACCACATTCTTATTAAGATGCTCATAGATCCACAACGGTAGGAACACGGACAAAGGCGTCAGTCTGGTCTTGGCTAGTTTTCTGATGAATGGGAGGTCACTGTAGGCCTACTTGTCAAGTAAGGACCGATGCCTCCCTTTTATATTTTAGCTGCTAACCTACTTGGGTTACGATAGTTGTTGACCACCTTTCTCTTCCTGTTTCTCGAACAGTTTATAATCTCAGCCCTGAATGTCAAGCTCATCCAGTCCAGTTTGTCGTTGATAAGGTAATTGGGATTTTAATCTCGGCCGATCGTACCGTGGTATTTTACCTTTATTACTTTCTTTTCAGAATTAAATAGCCAAAGCTATAATTTATGCTTTTAGTTAAGATTACTCCACAGAGATATCATATTCTGAAAATTGAAAAATGACACCTGGACACGGGAATAGAATCTGGGACCTTTGGCCTAGTACGCCAATGCTCTAACCCCGTGTCCAGGTGCCATTTTTCAATTTTCAGAATATTATAGCTATATGTAGTAATCCTCACTAAAAGCATAAATAATATATTCGCCTTTTTGATTATTAAATATGCGATCCCTTACAATTATAATAATTGTACAAGTGGCAGCAACAAGCCAACTACCGAGTCGAAGGTGGCTGCGTTATCTGATAGCTCGTGATCTTAATAAAAATCACACATTTGTAGCCGTCGATTTCCGCACATCCATCATAGACTCTGTCTTAAAAATATGAGTGAAGAATGACCCTACGTACGGGACGACACCTGGATAGCTCAGTGGTTAGAGCATTGGTGTACTAAACCAAAGGTCCCGGGCTCAATTCCCGTGTCCAGGTGTCATTTTTCAGAAATGTCTTTTCAAGCAAATGTAGGAAAATTTCTACTAAATTCTTCTTTTCTCATTATTTTAAAATAGTTAAATTAAATGGGGATAAGTTAATTGGAAAGAGTAGTAAGATATATATTTTTGCGCGTCTGAGCCACATAATTATTAGTCCATTTTGTGGAAAGCTTAGCCAGTATTAATGCACCGTTTCCCAGGTGAACCCCGAATGTACTAATCGCACATCCTTTCCGTGGAGGTTCTTTCCATGTCCCGATGAGATGAGGTGATGGTGATAGTGAGTATAAGGGTGTGGAACCGGTGGAAACATTTAAATCCAACTTAAGCCTAATTAACCAAACCTTGGTGACTGTTGGGATAGTTCCTAGGGGTCTGCGAAGTCCACTTTTTCAATTCGAAGCGAACTCGAATCGAACAAATAAAATATTCTAGAAGCCAACTCGAAAATCAAATATTTTCTGGTAGTTGTTTTATGCTTGAAAAAATATTAGGCTGTACTATGGTTATTTAAATTGCTGTATGCACTAAAATTACTTGAAAAATTGTTTTATTGCACGATTGTTTACGTATTATTTTGTTTTAATCTGATAAATCAAGTTATTATTAAAACATGTAATTCAGTTACTCCCAATTTTCCTTACGAATTTTAATTTCTATGGCAGTAAATAAAATAACATTGAATATTTTGGCTGCCAATATTTTTACTGATCAAGCTTCGAAGCTGGAATTTTTTTTGAAGTGCAGTCAAAGCTGATATTTATTTCGAAGCAAAGTCGAAGTTTCAAAGCTTCACACACCCCAAATAAGTTCCCCCTTTGGAATAAATATACACGATTCCAGCCAGGAATTGAAACCGGGGCCCTAATGCTCGTAGGCCGATGCACTGACCACTACACCACAAAGCCGGGTAGAAGAATGATGAAAATCTCTGACAGCCAGAAACACCTCAAGTGCTAATTATCTCGACTGACGTGCTCAGCTTTTACTTAGGAGGTCAATATCCCTCTATCCTTTTCGAGAATGCTAGGAGTGTTTTTCCACCTAGTTGTCTACTCATCCTTTTATATAGTATATAAACGTATTTAAAATAAAAATTATTAAAAATGTACTGTAGGGCCATTATTAATATCAATTAAAAAAATAATATTTTACTGTTCAATAATTGTGACCCATATTTTTGTGTCACCCGTATCACGTATTTACTACCCGATCGGGCTATACACATATTTACACAATGTTATAAGAAATGGAACTGTAGAATTTAGGGGAAATGTACTTTTATTTGCGTGGAGTAAGAATAGGAAACAATTGAGCAAAACCCACCCTTCATACGCCTTACCAGGATTTGAACCCGATCTTCCTGTCACTAAGAATTCAGTCTATTATCTGAATCATTCGATCCCCGATGCGGGCAACATAGCAATTATTGAGAGAACAAAGCAAATCTCATTATTAGATGCACTTATATTTCGTCACCTAAATCTCACAGCATAGGCCTTTATATTAGCAAACTTTATTATTTGTTGAGTTAATTAATGGGTACTTTTATTAAAGTAATATTATATATTATTACTGTCGAAAGGCTAAAGAACCCCCTTAATTACATAAATATGAAGGCGAGGCATATTTTTATACATACATATATATATACAATTATATATATAATTTATAAAATGTGACTTTTAGATTTTATTTAAAGCCTAAGTATATTAAAATTAATAATAGTTATTTAATAAAAAAACACGTAAAACTTTGAAAATGGAACATAGCACATTTAAAGCCGAGTTCCCAACGTTGCCACACCCTCGCGCCACTCCGTAAATAATTCCTACATCCAATTTCTTCTATTGTGAAACAATCATGACACTAAAAATAATTATGAACTAGTATGTTTACTCAAGAAAAAATTTAAACTGGCAAAATTCTAAATCAGGAACCAGGTTGTAGAAATATTAAAGCTACCGTATTTAAAAAGAGGATGTATAAATTCATGAACATTCGTGAAAGGTGTGATCGAAATCAGTTTGACACGGAAAAAATAATTTTACATGAAGAGTTCCGTGTGTGTTGAGTAATTTCACAAAACTTTCGGGTATATTGGTTCAGACCAGTGGCTCTCAACCTGAGGAGGGAGGGCGTTTAGGGGTGTCTGGCCCCCCAGGGGGAAGGTGAGCCCATTCGGCAATAGCCTTAACAATCATGTAAAAACTGAAGCTATTTTTTATTCAAATAAATTCTCCAAAATAATTATTACTTCTAGCGGTATTGGTAACACTGCCTACCAGTTGTATTTAATTTGGTTACTAGCTAAAAATGTGCATGCAGGTGTTTATTTTCTAACTTGCTAGTCTAGAGTTCGCCCCCCAATCCTCCTCTATACCCTCCCCCTAAGCCAGAGGTTTCCAAACTATTTAAACCAAAGAAGCCCTTGCACTAGAAAAAAATATCTGCTAGAACCCTCATGAACATTTTTTACACTAATATTATGAACATTCAATAACGACAGTTAGTTAACTTTTACAAGAAGAAAAATATACAATAGACGAGCAAATTCACTTGTACTGGCTGCACCTTTAACAAATGTCCTTTAATAAGATTAAAAAAAAAATTGCAATACTAATTACTGATGTAATTTTAAAATGTGAAAATCAAATAAATAATATTATAAAATGGCCTCACGTAGCCTGAAATAACTGGCAGATCCCTTGGCTTCATGAAGCATGGTTCGAAAAACGCACAGTTCTTAAAATTTAAATACAATAAATTTTAATCATAACCAACGAGAGATAGGCCTAGTGAAAATAAAATTTGATGAATCATTTGTGATCTCCGAAAACAATTAACATTTCCTTTAGTAATAATAATCACAATCCAACAATGGGGATTTTGAATGAACATACCCAGGGAACTCTCTCTTAGGAACGTTGATGGTCCATGGTATTATTCTTACATTCAAATAATATGTTCGGTTTTACACGGGGATCTAGAAACCGTAAATACCTGAAGATTTATCAATGGAAAAAACTAGACCTTCTTTGGCGAGTTAGACTTCACATTGTACATTGGAAATTATTAACTCTTACTCGCGACGACGCTTGGCATAGTATATAGGTACATTTTCACCTTCAAAAATGACCTTGAATGTGGACACGGCCATGTGTTTCATGTCCTCGGGAAGGTTTTGAACCATCAGGGAGATCAGCTTCCCTTCAGACATAGGACCATCTAAATAGTTTACTTATGACAATAAATTATGCGAAATTTGAATTTTTTTAGAGATTGATCTTGACATTTAAATTCAAAATTTGAATCTGTAAATAGTTTCTCATGATAAATAATAACACGTTTTAAATTTTACAATCAATAACAAATAATTTTAAGGTATCTTAAAAAACAATTTATTTTGAAAATTTAAGTTTTGTTAAATTTATTTTAATAATTAGGTTGAAAATTTCTATATAAAGAGTGGTTATTGTGATTAACAAGATGATGGGTTTGTTTATGTGAGCAAAACATACTGACGGGTAGTATACTCAAATATTATTTTTGAAAATTATCTTCGGGGCCATACTACACAACATGAGAAATTTTGTGTCATTGTGTAGTACCATTTATTATGAACATTCATGTAGACCTGCCCTATATTTATATCAATAAATAGTAAACAAAGTATTGGCGGCAATAGTGATAATGTTTGGTTTTAAATATTATGTTGACATCACTTTAATAATTGCTGACAAATGTAAATGCAAGCCTAGATCTAATGGGCGTTTGTTCCTTTTTGTAGGAGAAAACGACTATTTACTAGGTGGTCTGAAAAAGATCAAGTTACGACTTTCAAAAGCTAATAGCACTGAAAAGTTACCTTTGTATCCTAAATCTGGAATATATATATCGATGTGGGTTTAAGATCACTCATAGGACCTAAAGTTTATAAAACTACTGAAAAACAACACATTTTCCATTATTGTTCATTTTATTGATACTATTTTTATAAACATCTAATAGCGCGGAATCATTTAGTTTTAGCTACCTACATAATAATGAGACAGATACAAAAAATACTTTATATGATTAGTTTGCGCGTGCAGCTCTTAGTTTGTTTGACTTTCCGAGTTCCACCACGCCCTTCTCAACATCCGACCAGTCAGAACGTGGTTATTTAAAATTGATGGTACATAATCTCATTTTTGATCAATCTTAGGCATGGCCTTGAAATATTATTTTTGGCTGAAATTTGGCATTGCAGACCTCGAGAGAAACGTTGTTCTTATATATACCCATCTCTGCTGTCTTGTCCCTATACTTTTCCCGCAGAATCTGTTACAAGTTTTACACATATTTCCACTGCTTGAGTGTTATAGGGAAAGTTTATAAATTAAAATTCAGGAAAAACTTTACTTTCTAGAAATAATAAAATTCTTTCTGATGGCAAACTTTCCATCATTGGTGGAGAGGACAGTTTACATTTTATGTTGTCAATTCAATCAAGTCTGTGCAGGCTGAGGCTTTAAAATATTTCAAAGGTGGAAGAAAAGTTCTCACAGATTTCCCTTTTAATGGTTGATTTCTAGCTTTTAGTACTCTCCTAAAGGCTAATTCCCTTATGTGTAGACTTTCATCCACTACCATAGCCAATGACATATTTTTAGGATGAGCGAAGAAAGCGTTCCTTTGAATCACTGGATCTATGATTTTCAGTAGATCTTTGGGAAAATGTCTTGTTATTTGTACAACCTTAAAGATATGTTTAGGTCCGTATTTCACAGAGTGATACCTATTAATGTCGAACCACACTGGAGCATATGCTTTCAGAATGTAACTGGCAAGTATCTTAAGTTCATTAGAAGGATTAGTTTGGGAAATAAACAATCATAAGAGTCGGTTTGCACATGTCAACCATCGGGAATGACTGAGAGGTCCTAGATCTTTTACGGCAAGATCTTGTACACACTATACTGTTGCTCATGGCAAGATCTTGTACACACTATACTGTTGGTCATTGTTTGGATCAGTTTTTGTCACATTGATTTCTTCAAATTTGATTGCTTCAAAATTAACAATTTCTCACAACCGAGTAAATGTTTACCGATTTCCTCAGAGAATGAGGCTGGGCCTGTCGTATCAACATCTAAAGGTAGGATTCCCTCGGCGCGTCTCGTGTCTGAGACCGCAGACGTGTAGGGGTGAGTCGCAGACGCGGGGTACAGTGTTTCCCTAGATGCGTCTCTTGGTCGGCAGGCGTGGGTATTTTTATCTGCAGTACAGAACGTTCCAAAGTTATCAGAGTTTTTACAATTGTGTTTATTTAATATTCCATGTAATTTTGTTTCTTGGAATAGGGTGGATAAAAAATACTAACTTGATCGACCAACTATTCCTGAGTTCTCATTTCATGTGTTGCCCTTCACATGTTGGTCCCGTTACACTGGTGAACTTAGGTAAAAAAAAAATGAGGGGTGCTTGCTTTGCCACATTTACAATTAAATTTCCGTCATCTTCCATAGATAAATTTGAAACCATTTTAAAAACCAGCCTAATCAAACATAAACCTGTAACATGGACTGAGAACCCCCCTTAATAATTACATGCCCCAAATTGAAGGCATCACCTTAACTATCATCACTGTAAACTTAGACAGACTTGAACCTAAGATTTCCTCGGATAGCGCTGTTCCTTTGAACCATTTTTTAAAAGCATTTGTTGTAAACAACTTCTAATTGTTTCTAAGTGACCACCCATATTTGTTCTGTTGGATCAAAGTTCGAAAACAAGGATGAGGTGCGAAGTTTGGTTTCCTAAGTTCATTTTGTTGACTTTTATAAAAATATCAGATTTTTGGTAGTTGGTAGTTGTCCGTGGCTTACCTGTCTGAGAAGTATTCCTATAACTTTCCTCTCCCGCACATCTGCATTATAATACTCTATAATTTTACTGTTGTATTCACGTATGATGCAATATGTATCATCACACTCTGTGTTCATTCGCAATAGTTGCCATTAGTTAGATAGTATTCTCCTCTATTATTATTATTAGCACCACGTCTTACTACCCGTTCGGGTTTATTCTCCTCTAGTTTCCAATAGTATGAATTGTATTAACAAATGGCACTCGTCAACACCTGACGCTGCATGGGGGGGGGGGGGGGTCTAAAACCCAAATTTTTTTTCGGGCCCTTTCCCAGCCCCCCCGGGGGATGGGTTTTGTGGG